>WAAG01004273.1:23933-48319 GCA_013390105.1 Tichodroma muraria
CCCCCCCTCTGTCTTTCCAGATCTCCCCAGAGATCTTGTGTAAGGAGGGGATCAGGGTGCACCGTACTGTACAGCAGAGCGGGCAGTTTGTTGTGTGTTTTCCTGGATCCTTTGTGTCCAAAGTATGTTGTGGCTATAGTGTTTCCGAATCGGTGCACTTTGCTACCACCCAGTGGACAAGTATGGGCTTTAAAACGGCCAAGGTAAGTTGAGAAAAGGAGTTAAAATGGATTCACGGCCCTGCCATCTAGAAGGACAGCAGACATTCCAGGATTGGTAGCATTATGAGAGTAGTGCAACTACGTCTAGTTTTCTGGACTACTAAATAAACAAAAAAAAAGGAAAAAGTTCTGCAAGGCATAAGACGGTCCGGTGTTTTCAGAAAAGTGACTGAGTTGTTAACTGACAGTTAGACTTGTGTATATATAAAAAAATTAAGAAGATTGTTATGCCTGCAGACCAGTTTGCAAGGAAGCTTTTCAAAAATCCCTTCAGAGCTAATGATTATACACTGTATTATGCTTACTAATTTTTTTTTAAGTGATGTTTTCTAGAACCAGTAGAATCTCAGGTGCAAATATCTGAATAACTGTGCTTATTAGCTCCTATGGTAGGCAGAGTTAGTTAATACTCACAGCTGTATTGCTTGTTTTTCTCTGCCCCTTCATTCAGGAAAAGCTGTTGATCAGGGCAATTTCAGTTTTAATGGACTTGAAAATCCTTAGGTTCACTGACCAGCCCATCCAATACTAGATGTAAATAAATAACTTTCCCATTCCCTTTTCACACAACTGACTGAAAGGTTTGCCTGCAGAAACAGGTGGTTTGTCCAGTCATCAAGATTCTGGCTACATTTCTGTGTTCTTGGACAAAGAATATATGTCACTAATTGTGATTCCCAACCTTCTGAAATACACTCTGGGTTACAGATACTATTTTGGTAGTGTTTTATAGCTAAGCCACTAGTAAATTACCCTTTACCGCTTCAGACCAAGTTACTAAGTAATTAACTGTAATATGTCCACAGTTAGGGATTGCTTCTTTAGGGTAAATGGAATTCTTCCAGCCTGGTTATACTAACTGTATATTAACTTAGTTTGAAATAAAAGGTTATTTTATTATATATTTATTTTGGGGGAAGGTGGGAATTGTGTATATCTATAAGTAAGGCATAAGAATCCTGAGCTAACCTTTCCTGTCTGAACATACATGATTATATTAACTCCTTGTGCTGTATTTATCGCTCTGCTGGACACTTGTTTGATATCGTGAAAATGCTACTCCTGTAAAAGACAGAAATCACTATGCAGCAATTAAACAGCTCTTGGTGCCTCAAATTTTGAAGAACAGTTTCTTTTGATTAATTTTTAAGAGCTTTGCACTGGGTATATATAAGCTGACTGAAAATCCAGCTGATTACAGTCTGTGATAACCTACCTTGGAAACTGAAGTCACAGCTCTCACAAACCTCACAAGAACCACAGATAACATGTTTATATCTAAATAACTTTTGAAACATCTACTGCTGTTGTTCTTTTATTTCTCTTTTTTTCCCCTTCCTTTTCTGTCCTCAAACTGTCTTATGTTCTTAATTCCCTTAAATTTTGGAAATTATTCTTTGGTTCCTCCACTTTGACGAGGCACTTTGCCACAACGCTGGCCAGGACTGTGCTTTCCAGAGGTGGTGAGATGTTCTCTGTAATGGGCTAGAGTCCCCTTTTGGATTGTTAAATGAACTCTCTGATAAACAACTGTACCTTCTGTCTGTTCGTTCTCCACAGCAATACTGACAGTTTTTAGCATTTGATGAATTAACTTTGTTTTCATCCCGTGATACTGTGACCTGATTTTTTTATAGTGATACTCTTTATATTACTAAAATGATGTTGTTTCATTTCTGTATTGAATGACTACTCAATCTCCTTTAATACACGGAAAAATGAAATTCTGCATCTGAAATTGCATTGATTTCAGTCTTACAAGCACTTTGGAAAAACTGTTGGAATAAAAGAGTTCATATAAACACCTGTGTAAAGGGACAGTCAGGTTTAACCTAGACCATACTTGGAACAACGTTGCTGGTTTTTAAAAAGCACCCTAAGAGCTCTTGAAATTTTAAGCTAAGGATGAGAAAAAGATTTAGAGTTGTGGTGGAAGAGCATGTGTTTGGAGTAGCAAAGGCATAACCCCATAGCTTCAAATAAGGCATTGGGCAAAGTCAGTGAAACTCATTTAGGAAACTGAAGTACAGAATGTTGGACTAAATGAAGGCACTCTGGGTTAGAGGTTTGGAAATAAGAGGGAATTTCTGGTTTTAAAGGAGGGCTTTGGTGCTCTAGGGCCTACCAGAACCTGGTTGGGAAGAGACTCAGCTGGTACTGTAATACAAGGAAGTACATAGGAATGAAGGAGTTAGACTTCCAGTTGGACCAGCACTGCTGCACACACAGGAGAGGTTACAGTCCATAAGCCAGGTTTAACTCTGTTACCAGTGACAAAATCCCTGTGCACTGATCTCCCAAATAGGAAAACTGTGGTATTAGCACAGTACTCCCTGGCCATCCATGGAAGATGCTGGCAGGGGCTGGACAGGTATTTCCCTGCTTTCAGTTTCAGATGGGGTGAGGAACACGCCTTTAAAACGCCACAGGTTTCCCTCTCCTTGGCTCCTGTCACAGAGCTGTCCCACCCTGAGCACATGGGACTCCTTCAGATGAAACCAAAGGGAAAGTGGTCCTACAGAAGTGTACCTGATGTCCTCACTAGAAAAGAGCTGTGCTGTGGAAGAAGTAAATGTACAAAAAAATGAGAACAGGGCAACCACCGTGGTAGCTTTTGCAGCAAGGTCATGGCATCCAGCCCTTGAAACTTTTGGAAGTAGATAAGGACAAGAGTTGCAGCTGACAGAGCCTGTGAGCATTTTCGGGAGAAAAGGCTCTTAAATAAATTAAGAGATGAAGTTCACACACCAAAAGAAAACCAAGAAACATCTGATTTAAAGAAAAGCAGAGGATGGGTCAGTTTTTTATCATGAAGGGAGGCGGTCTCTTTCTGCATTCCTCAGGAGTTTGTACTAGCACAGTTTAATGTACCCATAAATAACCCAGGAAGGGAAGTTAATAGCAAAACTAATCCTTTATGCTGAGGATATTAAAGGTAATGGCAGCAAAAATTAAAGCTATGAAGTGTTACAGAAAGATTTCATGATAGCGAGTGATCCAAGTGAGAAAATGGTAGATGAAGTTCAGTGTTAATAATTGTTAAATTTAAATACATAATCCTAATGTGACAGAGATGGGCTCTGAATGATGGGCTCTTGCTATTGTGAAAAGATGTCTTTGGCNAGTCTCGGTGGTTTGTGCAATTCAGAGCCCCTAATTGCAGAAGAAATGTAGAGGAACTAGTAAAAGCATAGCAGAGATAAATGGTTAAAATTATTAATTAGCCTCTGCATTAAATACAAGAGTACTACCCAGCCTGGAAAATGAATGACCAAGAGAATGAAAGAAGAGAGGTCACAAGTGCCAGGCTGATGACAATTATAATGTGAATGTTCACTGACTTACGTGTCACTGAAAAATGTGTCACTAAAAGAAGTAATTAGGCAGCAGTACAAGTCTGTTGTAAAATACTTACTTGTGTATTTCAGTACTGTATGGAAGAGAAAAATGTGCATACGTTCAGAAATTCAGATAAATGCAGAGATACAGCAAGTTGTGCTAAACCCAGCTCAGGCTCAGGGTGTCCCTGAGCTGTCACCCAGCTGGAGCTGACCTTGCTTTCTTCTCAGCCACCCACTGTAGCCTTTTATCCTGGCTGTGTATGTTGCCTGTGCAGGATTTTCCCCTGGACTGGAGTCTGTTCTTGTGTACACAGCCTCAGACTCAGCCAACATAACATGGAAAAATCTTCCCATAGCACTCCTAACAGTGCAGCAGCTGTTCCAACCCCACACAGGGTCTAGTGGAGCAAATAGCTTCTGAAGAACACTTTTCTTACCTCTGAACCTCTTTTGAACCCTTTTTGGTCAGCAAAGGCTGTTATTCCATTTTATGTGATAGTTATCGCTTGAATGCACGCAATTGGTGCTATTAAAAATGATTTATTTTATGATATATTGGTTGCGAAAAAAGAAATACCCAGAGCATGTAATTAGGGTTACAGAATAGGGTGAAAAAAAAGGTAGAAAATAAAATCTTTGGGGTTGTGTGTGCTGATTAGGTATTTGGCAGGTTTAACCACTAACCAGAAACGTCACCCTCACATTACAGTCCAGTGGTAGCTCATTTGAACTCTCTGACTCTACATAAGCCAAAACAGACCTCTGCAGGTACTGGGAAAATACTGCACTTTTCCCACCTGCACATTAAATCAAGGAATTTGCCTACCTAAGAATTATTAAAAGGGTTTCAGCTACCAAAATCATTCAGTTTGTATTGAGTGAAAAACATAACTTTAAAAGCTTTCACAGAGAGGAACCAGTAACAGGCAGAACTGAACCCCTCTCTTTTGCCTGTTGTCTCTTTTCCCTGGCATCTGCCTGTTCTGATAGGTTTTTTTATGTTTTAAAAGATGGGAAATAACACCATCCTGGGTTTCAAGTAGGTCACCTGTATAGATCTTACACTCTTTGTATTCTGAACCATCCAGTATTGCTGAGCTTGAGTGATGGTGTTAATCCTCTCGGCCTCCACAGGAAAAAATTACAAGGGAGAGAATATTTGAGGTGCTTGGAACATAAACAGTTTAACTGGGACTTTGGAAAGATTTTACTTGTGGTTGTTTTGAAAGGGTTTTTTTTTGCTTCAGTTTATTAGTATCAATATTAGTTAATTAACTTTGAATTAATTCCTGGTAATTTTCAAATTTGCTCGGGAACTAATGTGGCAATTTTCTCCTGTCCCAGGAAATGAAGCGGCGCCGTATAGCCAAACCATTTTCAATGGAAAAGTTGCTTTATCAGATTGCAACAGCAGAAGCAAAGAAAGAAAATGGACCGACTCTGAGTACAATATCATCGCTCCTGGGAGAGCTCAGGTAACAAACTGGGGGCCTGCTTACCTCTTTTGTTTTCATTGACAGACTCCAGAGGTGGATGACGTAAGTAACCCGTTCAGACACACCTTGCCCCTGCTTATCCAAGCAAAAGCCCAGCAGATGTACCTGAACACAGGCACACATGGAAGAAGCATCTTCCTTGGCTGTAGCTGATGTGACAGTGCCCATAGTTAGGATGTCTTAACTCTTAAGAATTCCCTACTTTAGATACCCTAAAAAAAATTGAGACTGCAGTTTGCACTGGGTTTTAATTTCGTTAATTCTTGGTGCTGAGAGTTGAGATTTCCTGATGCATTATGTGAACTATGTGGTGCCAAGTGGTCAGGCATCTTCCTTGAGTTTTTCAGCCTCTTGGCATCAGTAGTCACTGTCAATCCATGTCTGTAGTGGGTTTTGCACCAGGAACCCTTGTCTTCAGTATCAACTTTTATACTACAGATGCAAAAGATCCTTTGTATACAGAAAGTTGTCTTGGTTTAAAATAGTAAGAGAGCAGTGCATGCATGTTAACGCATCTGGTGTTAGAACTCCAGCTTTTTAAAGAGTAAAAGCTTCACACTCCTTTTTCTCTCGAGTGTTCAGGGTTTCTCTTAAGATAGATGAGAAAAGAAAATATAATGTTGCCTGGCTTCCTGTGTAATGATCTTCTCTTTTGTTCCCTACCATGTAGTTGCTACCTATCTTTCAAGTTTGTGACAACTGATACTCGAGATGTCAAGAAAGTTTTGATGAATGGAGTCTACAAACTGTATTTAACTAACTAGCATGTTGATTTGGAAAATTTCCAGTGACATATTGAAGGGGAAAACAGCCCATGTGTTGTTTAGTATTCAGAAAGAAATGCAAAGAGGTGTGCTGACTGCTTTACCTGCAGGTGGCTCCCCTGTGGGAATAAACACTTTCAAGTGCCTTTTTTTTCCCCTTCAAGAGGAAGTCTGCAAGTACAAAAGGCGAAACAAATGTTGGTGCTTGCTCTTAGACCATCACATCGACCTTTATCAGAGTGGTTCTCAAACTTGTTCTTATGCATAGGTTGGAATTCACTGGAGGATATGGATCCTTCCTGTTGCTGCTTATAGAAAACCAAAGCCCAAAACAACAAAATCTAAAAAAAAATATATATATGAAAAAGCCATCTGAAGTGGAATACTGTACCATAGTTTTTTCCTTTGTTTTGTTTTGCTTGTTTGTTGTGTCTCTTGCTGCCTCTTCTCCTGATCTGCCTTGGTTGCTCAGTTTGCCTGTGCCATTTGCTTAGCCTGGCTCTCCACTCATCTTCAGCTGTGTCTGGTGGTGCACTTTTTTATCTTCCCCTTCCATGTGCTCGGCTCACTCCACACTTGCTGTCTTCCACTCAGCTCCAACCCAACCTGCTCTCCTAAAGCTGTAGAGTTCAGCACAGGAGGTATTGTCCGCTTAGAGATGCCGCGGGTGAAGGGCAGCCGGAGGGCTTGGTGGTTGTCCTTAATTGACATCTCCTTCTTTTTCCCTGGGTGTACAGCAAGATCTTCGTCCTTTGGCACAATCACTTGCCCTGCTCCCCCTTTCCTGCCCGAAGCACCTTATGGCAGCAGGTCCTTGGTTCATCTCTGCCTCCTGATGAAGGGGCTGTTACTCCTGACAGCAACGGCTCCTCTTCCTCAAGGTGGCTTTTGGCAACTTCAGGAATGACAGTCATGTTAGCCACAGCTCCCGACTCTCCACATGGCTCGAGCAACCATCGACCTCCAGGAAGTCCTCGGCAGTCCCCACTTCTCTGTGGAGCAGTTTGAGAACCATTGGCTTGATACAGTGGTCGCTGTTAAAAATCCGGAGATAGCTTTTGCAATTAGGCAGCGTTTCCCGGGCGCTGGCTGTGTCTGCCTTGCTTAGGGAATGGCACCAACCTCCGACAACACTCAGGGCTTTGCTGTGTGGAGCTCAGGTTTCAGTGATGAGTGTGGTAAAGGGGTGACTGTGTGTGGCTCTGTGGTGGCCGGGGGCAGTGTCTAACTGTGCCCCTGTTCACAGGGACACGGAGCTGAGGCAGCGGCGGCAGCTGTACGAGGCCGGTCTCCACTCCTCGGCGCGCTACGGCAGCCACGACAGCAGCAGCACCAGCGTGGATGGCAAGAAAAAGCCTCGAAAGTGGTTGCAGTTAGAAACGTCAGAGAGGAGGTGTCAGATTTGTCAGCACCTGTGCTATCTTTCCATGGTGGGTACAATCCTTTGCCACTCCTGGGGTACCGTCCCCCTGCTCTAGCATTCCAGGGATCTGTAGGCATTTGAGAGACAGCACATGGCCACAGAGCCATGTCCTGCACTCCATGCAAAACATGGAGGTACTGATGTGGCATTTACTGCCTTGGCCAGTGGTGACAGAATACAACAATGTCAGCTGGCTTCCCACCCTGCCAGAAGGGATGAACCAGTGCCCTGAGACACCTCTGAGATGTTTGCACTGCACTAGGAGAGCCAACAAAGACACCTGCAGGTTGCCAGCAGCAGTAAGTTGTGGCAGAGCAGGTCTCAGGATGAGCTACAGTTCAGACACATGCCATGAGCCTCAGGCATGCAGCCACAGCTCATGCTGAGATGTCTCTGCAACCCAAATTGCAGTGGAGATGTATCCCATCCATCAAGCTGTTTGCCAGCTTGTCCAAAAATAGCCCATAAACTTTCTCTCTTTTAAGAGGGAATTGCCTGCTGGCTTTTGAAGGTGTGCTGACCACTGCGGTGACACTTCCAGGCTTAGAGCTGTATGCAGAGCACCTACAAACACAGCAATGGGATTAAAAATACCAGAAGCCCCACCCACAACCTAACTACCATTTAATCCCAAGAACAGGTATTCAGATAAACATAATGCAGTGCATGTGACTCCACATTTAGTCCTTTCAGTTTGGGAGTTCTTCTCTGTCATCTTTAGGGATCTTTTTGGGGTATAGATGTTGGGTTTTTAATGGCAATAAAATGTAATTGCATATAATCAGATGTAGCTGTTTCCGTCCCTAGGATAAAATATGCTGAGTTTATACGTCTTTAAACCACTTTTTAAGTAGCACGAGTTTGAAGTAACTTTAAAATGAGTTTATTTGAAAAAAAAACAACAACAAAGTACTAACCAGAACCTCTAATTCTGGTCCATTTGCTCTGGAGTAAGTTTAATCATGGGAAGGATTTTTCTGTGTCACTCTGTAATGGTAGTTGGGGACAAAAAAACCCAACTTGGTTGTTAAATTCCAAGCTGAGTGTGCAGGCAGGCCTGGCAGGCAGCCAGCTGAGCAAATGTGACCTCTGCTGAACAAGACAGTAGTTGAGGAATCCTGTGGCTAATCTGATTACATCCTAGTTCAAGACAGCATTTTAAGTAATGGGAAACCGCTTGCTCCTTCTGGGAGATCTTTAGGACTGCAAAAGAGATGCTAATAAATGCATATACTGTTTGGATTTAGCCCTCATTACTACTGGTGGGTTTTTTTTGTTTGGGTTTTTTAAAATTATATTTATTTGCCAACACTAGCACTCTAAAAGAGATAGGTTCTCTACTTATTACACATCCTGTGAATGATTTCACAGTGTGCTTTACACCTCCTTCCACTACCTGGCAGTAAAATCCAGGTGTAGTAATTCAGGCCATAATTGAGTACTGTGCAGACAGCACGGCTGCAGTTTGGAGCTTAACTGCACTTCTTCCCCCCCACCTCTGCTGTTTTATGTAGGTTGTACAGGAGAATGAAAATGTTGTCTTCTGCTTGGAGTGTGCCCTGCGGCACGTGGAGAAGCAGAAGTCGTGCCGGGGGCTGAAGATGATGTACCGCTACGATGAGGTGAGCGTGACACCTCCCGGGGCTGGGGGCTCGGTACCCTGCATTTGGGAGGACACTCAACTCTGCCTTCGTCCTACTGAGGCCTCAAGAAAATGGTCTTGGGTTTGGGGGTTTGTTTGGGTTTTGGTTTTGATGTGGGAAGAAGGTGCTTTATTATGATTTAAGATTAAAAAAAAACCAAAAAACAGGAAAGGGAACATGATGATACAGATGAAACCTGAAGCATAAATTGCATGAGTATGTGCCACAGAACATAAAAAACCACTTAATGCTTTGGGATGGAACATCAGGCTTTGCTTTCACTGGTTATGTTATGGTAACTTTTGTACTTTGGAATACCTTCCCTCTGTTGGTAACTGGAAGTTCAGGGGAATTACTCCAGTCCAGCATGAGTATCCTTTAGGGCAGACTTGCAGAGCATGTGCAGATGAAAGGTGCAGGAATGGCTCCAAGCAAACGTGATGATGAATCCCAGAACTCAAGATGGGGATTTAGGACTGTGCCTGGGTTCTGGGCTGAGGCTCCATGTCTTTACCTGTGAGAGCAGTTGGCCCCAAAGGTAAATAGCAGAGCAGTGGGAGAAATGAGAAGTCAGCTCTTGGAGAGCAGTGCTGGATACAAGCAGCTCTTTAAGATGGGCTTCCCAGCATTTCTGACCACTCAGCTGCTGGCCTGTTTAAGTGACTCTGGAGGAAGAGCAGATGCTAATTTGTGTTTTGTTTTTCCCGCTTCCTGAACAGGAACAAATAATCAGTCTTGTCAATCAAATCTGTGGAAAAGTATCTGGTAAAAATGGCAGCATTGAGAACTGTATCAGCAAGCCTACACCAAAAAGAGGACCTCGTAAGAGAGCGACAGTGGACGTGCCATCATCTAGGCTTTCATCCTCCAGTTCATCCAAAAGTGCTTCAAGTTAATCCTGAAGATGCCAACACTCTCATTTTGTCAATTTATATATATTTTTTGTAATTATTATACCATAGTTTGGAGTACTTGCTGTAGAATACAAGCTGTCTTTGCACTAGCTCTAAAGAAGATTTTCTTCTGGTTTTAGAGAACTAATTTTGTTTTAGCATTAAACTGTTGAATTTTTTTTTTTTTGTACTTAGAATAGATAGATACAGCAGTCTGATTTTTTTAAACTGCCGTATGTTCACTGTTTTAAAACCGGCAAGGGGCTGATAAAAATATTAATTTGTATTGTCCCTATGGCTGAAAAAATAAAAAGCCTTTTTGGTAACTGTGAAAAAAGGCTTTTAACCCATTTTTTGAATAGGTTAAAGTTTGATGTGTTTTATAATTTGTTCTCCAGTCATGTGAGCAGATTTTTCTAGAGAGAAAAGGGATAGGAGACAAAAACTTGAAAGAAATTGCTTTACTTTGGCTGTCTTTTATTCTGTCACAGCAAGATGAGTTTTGTAATTTTTTAAATTGGAGAATACACACTTTCTTTGGGAGGTTATGGCAGCTGAAGATGGACTTTGTTTCCTAACTGTAGGCAAAAGGAGGAGATTTGGAGTATGTTCTCTTTTACCAGCACATCACTATGCATCTGTTTTGAGGGGGAAAATTTAAAAAAAAAAAAAAAACCTTAAAAAAAATTAAAAAAAAAATAAAAAAAGGAGGAAAAAAGACTGCCTGCCTTGAGGAGTTATGTGAGGGAAAACTGTGCCTGATTTCATTAGGAAATCCATTCTGTTATTTTTTGGTGCTGTTGGCTACTTTATCAAAAACCCTTCAATAGCATCCTTTAAAAAAAAAAAAGATAAAAAAATAAAAAAAGTGATTGAAGCCATAAGTGCTTCTTTTGTCATAGACGTGCAATCTTTCTAACATTCCATTTCCATTCCACTGCTGTTTTTCACACCTTTACACAGTCAAGCATTAATTTTTGTTTTGAATTTGTTTCATTATATGATCACATTTAGAGCCACTAGCAAGTCTGCATATTTCTTTTGAATGTGAAAATGCATTTGCTTTCATCTTGTCTATTTTTTCTCTTCATGTTGTAACAAAAAAAAAAATCACACCTTTTGTACATATGCCTGTAAATTTTTTTAAATACTTGAGCCTTTTCTTGGGGTGGGGGGAGGGATGGCAAAGAGACAAGATGAAGAAAAGCCTTACGTTTCACTTTCTTCATCGGTTGGATTGGATGCTTACAGGGTTTTTCTTGTAACATTTATAAGTGCTGCTTACATCACTGAACAACAACAAAAAATAATAATGGAGTAGCTGTTGCCCTTTTCTGGTTGTGTGTACAGTATGTGTGGAATAAAAAAGGGAAAATGTTTTCACAAACTGTTTTGTTTCGTAATTGAATTCAACAATACCGTAGCTACCCATATTGCACTGAGCTTGCCAGTGGTGACTGTCAGGAAAGTCCTATAATACAATTTGTTGGTTGTTGTTGCAGAAGACTGAACTGTTTGGAATATTTAACAATAACATAAACAGAGTCAAGTGTTTTCAAATGTGGTTGTCTGGTTTTTATGGCCTTGCTGTGTACTTTTCCCTCTTGACAGTAAACTTCTGACTATGGCTTACAGTTTGACATTTAATTTATTAGCGCTGCTCTGCTCTCTTTCCTTGTAAGGAAAGACTTCATGTTGTTTATTGCCAGTTTTTTGTTTACTTTCCAGGTTTGTACTACGAGGTTTAATAAAAAAAACAAAACTTTTTTTGGACATTTTGTCTGTCTTCTGGAAAGCGAGAGAGTAAAGGAAGCTCCTTCAGGATAAATTTCTTTTAATGGCTGCCTTGTTGAATATAAATCTCTAAGTGTAGGTAGGGAGCTTCCAGCCTTCATTTCCCAGACAGGGGTCAGGAAACACTTTGTCAGCTTACAGGAGAATCCTTAAGGAAACTGGCCACTGCCCAGCTGGAAATCAGCCAGGAGACACCTCATTCCCAGCCACTGGCTTTGTCAGGGCAGGTCTTTGGAAGGGATCTACATCACAGCTCATCCTTTTACTTACGCTGTTTCTGATTACATTCTTTCCCTCCGTGCAGGAAGAGCAGAAGCCAGGAGCCTTCTCAAAGGAGAGCAGATCCCTGAAAATAGAGCATGAGACTTTGACAAGCAACAGGCATTAGACATCGTTAGACCTCGAGTTCAGAGAGAAAAACAACTGCAGAAAAAATGGGAATAAGTTGATGCCTATAGGTCCTGAGGTTTCTAAAATACACTCAGTTAATAATTAACTCAGGTTTATCTCCCTAGTGTAGTCAAACAGATGTTACCATGGAAAAGCACATTACATTGGTGCTCCTAGTAACCATTTTTTTTTCCTGAGTTAGGCTCCTCTGTTCACTTGTCATGGATAAAATACCTGGGTAATCAAGTAAAAGACATGGTTGGGATAGAAATTCTTTATTTTATGTCGAAAGAGGAGTAAGTACACAATGCTAAGATACCTGCTCCACAAGGAGTGCAACATTCCCATATGCATCTCTCCTCCTTCTTGGGTTCTTACTTTTTCCTTAACACCTATAACTAAGTTGGTCCTGAATAAGAAGTGTGAGAACAGTAGACACTGCTGCATTAGTAGACAAAGGCAGGAGGCAGACAGTAGGTAGTAAAGAGTAGAAAATAACTTTTCATTTTGGTTTGGATCCTAAATCTTCAGTTGCAGCAGCTGAAAACATGCAAGGAACAATTTGGGTTCAGTATTACACATCAACTCTTAATTACTTCCAATCAGCCATTTAAAGGTTAGTGGTCAAAGTAACTTCTACTTTTCCCCTTAATTTCTCTTATACATAGTATATACAACAGTTTTACTGTTCCCCTGAGCCCCAAGACTACTGTTAAAGTGTGTGTGCTTTAGGCGTAATTTCTTCTTTAAAAACCAACCTCCACATGACTGGCAATATCGTAAAAAGGCAGTATTACTAAGTAAAAAGATCTGGCTGTTATGCTTGGTTAGCAAATTGTTACACAGGCAAGCTCTTCATTCACTTGTTCATTCATTCAGAAGTCATTCTTAAAGGATATGGTTTTAAGATTCAAATAGTTTGAGAGTCACTTTCATCACTGCCATCTGAAGCGCCCTTTCTCTCCGTTACAGCAGCAAGGGCAGTGTCCACTTGGACCTCCTCTTCGTCAGACTGAACAACGGGGGACTCTCCTTCGCTCGCGTCCTGGCTGGCGGAGTCGGTGCAGGTGGAGGACAGGGAACAGAGTTTCTGCCGTAACTCCGACTGGCTCGGCACCTGGAGACTGATCTCGTTCACGTAGGTGTTGGAGTCGGGCCCTGAGAGTTGGGAAACAACAACAACAGTCAAGCTCTGGCTCAGCAAGGGGATTGAGGAAGTCAATACATTAATATCAGCTCAGTGCTGGTTAGGGAGCAGCTTTTGGGCTGTTTTCCTTCTTTTTCAAGACACCAAGAGGAAAACCCTCCAATAAACTCAGTGTAACAGAACTACACAAATTGGAAATTAAAACCAAACAAACAACTAGGAGGCAAGCAGTAACAGTCATCACCAGTCTTGACTAAAAATGAAGATGCAAAAGCAAAACAAATACAATTCAGCGTGAAAGCAATCCTTTGGTAGAGCTATACCACAGCTCAAGTGCATGAGTGGGATTTTAAGACTCTGCTTCCTCCATATCCTGAGCAAAAAAGACTTGTAAGCAAGTTCTGTGTAACTGTTCGCTTGCAGTTTGAGAGTTCAGGTTTCAAAATTAGATCCTCTTCCCTGGACAGTTCCTGACAGCAAAAAAGTTAAAACGAGGAAGCATCTGAACACTTTTTATGTGATCTGCCAAAGAAAGCCCTTTTTTCCTTCTCTCCTATACCTAAGTGTTCCTCCATAGTCAGAACACCTAGCTTCAGCTGGTAACTTAAGTGGGAAAATTCTCTTAAAAATTTTACTAAAAAGTTTTTCAGGAGGTTCAGATGGATACGAGCTACACCTTACCTCTGCTCAGACTGTTCGCAGAGCAGTTCAAACCACATTGTCTATGCCTGTTCTTCAAGTACCTGAGCTGTATTTTAACACTAGATATTTTAGAGAGCCTGCCTTTTGTGGTTTACACCAGCATGCATTACATCAATTACACAACACACAGAGGAGGAGTTTTCCAGAGTGATAGAGCTAACTCAGTTTTGCAGCTTAACTTACTGTCATGAAACGTTGCAAAGCCAATGTCCATAAGCTGGCAATGTTTATAGCAAGGCAAATTTGAAAACATTTCAACGTCTTGATCTGATTCTCATTTTCACCAGTTATTTTAATAACTTACCTGTATTTTGTGGTGTTCAGCCCAATTGTCAAACAAACCTTGCCCTGACAACCCAGTTCTCCACTGACAGCAAAATGAAGAGTTACCTTTAAGCCATTCTATTTTTCTGAGAATGAAGACTATTGCATATTTGGTTTGATACTGGGGTGCCAGGTTCTTAAAGCAAGCACAAAAATCCCTTAATCAGAGGGAAATAAATGTCTGGAACCACAAGAGTAAGATTCACAAGACTTACACTACAGTAAAGTTGCAGTGCTGGAACATTATTACAGCACAGGTACATTACATTGCAGTGTATGTCCATGTACAGACACTGTATGTATATGCTGCAATATTTAGATTACAGCACAAAATAATGAATGCATTTTTTTTTTAGAAGCTAATGCATTTATCTACTCAGTTAAAAAAATAGTTTCTGCACTTCCTTAGATAATCCAGCTGAGACTGTTTGCTGTTAAGACATGAAGCTTCCTGGTCCAACATCTGCAAACAGCCACCAAGGGGAAAACAGTCCTAGATTCTGCAGTTACTGGCAAGCTCAAATGATGATCAGCTTTTAAAATGCACAAAGTGGATGCCTATCCAAAACTATCCATCTCAATTCAGTTTCTGCAATGAAACACAAAAACGTAAACCTTCAGTAGTCAAGTGTGCCTTGACCATTTACCATGTTCACAGCAGGTGTTAATCACCTTTACATAGGGAGTACTCTAAGTACTACCATAAAAATATTTCAATCTGTATTTTCAGAAGAAAGGACCTTTAAAAGGACCAACAAAAAAAAAGGTCAAAAGGACCTTTAAAGGAGCTTCATCATCTCCCTCAAGAAAAATCATTTCGGCTCTTTTGAGGAAAGGCATTTTAGCACTGAAGTTTTTAACTAGGAAAACACTTCCGTGGTAGATAAAAGATCCAGTATTGAGACACTAATTCTCAGTGCATATGTAAACTGCTGGGTTGAAGCTTGTCTCTCAGTATCTCTCACTGAAGATCTTGCATTATACAACTAGTCCAAGTTTGACAAGCAACATTCTGGACAAACTCTAAGCAATCGGTATTAAAAATAAAAGCCTAATTACCGCAAGCTTCCTGTTGATGTTTGTCAAAATGTCCTCTATTAACTCTATATTGCGAAAAATGCCCCTCAAGCCAGTATGTAACACATCACCTACCCAGACTGTGATGAATACAACTGGGAGCTGCTGTAAGAAAAATGAGCTTGTCTGGAAATATCACATGGTTTTGCAGCAACTCCCTTGTACACCAACTAAACGTTAATGTTTTAAGAAGCACTAATGAAGAACAGTCAATCTGAATCAGTGTGATGTTTTATGAGATAACATCACCCATTACAAGTGAGAGCAGTTCTGGTGGTTTATCACTGTCTCTAAGCAGGCTGTCACTACAAGTACCATACCCAGCATGGGAGACAGCACATTATTGTCTTCGCTTCCTGAGTTTAAAAAGACGTCGAGTGCTTCCTGGTCAGACATGTCCATTAGGTCCATCTGCTCCAGCATGTCCACATTCACCTCCATGGAAGACATACTTCCAATCGGTTCTGCAGGAGAAACAGCGCAATGAGCGAACTGACAATCAGCTACACGAGCTTATTACCTACCAAGGCTCCAGAGGCTGCTGTAATTGTCTGCATCCGCAATAATTAAACTTAGGAATGGAAGGAGCTCGCCCACAGGAGCTGCTCAGCAGCAACCTCAGCCCAAATCCAAGAGCACTCTGTGCAGTCTTTGTTGTGAAACTAACATCCATTACTGCTTTTGTAAACCAGAACATTTTTAGCAGCAGTATTTATAGCAATAACCTTCTCAGAAATAAGCTGAGATGGGACTCAGGCGCAAAGATTGAAACTTTCCATTTTGGAACTCTCCTTTTCAATTTTCTCAACCAAAAGTCTTTTCAGAGAAAAATAAACACATTTAAGCACACAGTCACCAAATGTCAATACACAAGGGATGTAGAAGTTCAGAAACTAGGATTAATGTTAACAGAGAGCAGCTGTTCTTCGTCTCTCAGTTAATCTAAGAAATTACAGTAGTCTGTAAAATCCAGGCTCATGTCCAGTATCTTCTCTCAGCATGGGTATTTCACATTATTAATTACTCGAGCAAGTTACTTATTACTGTCAATACAGTACTGACAATTTGCAAGGGAAGTAAATACTTGGATAAGCATCTTCTTCCTTGAACAGCAAAACATGCAAACAGGAAACAAGTAAGTTCAGGGCCACTCAGATTTAAGTCCACCTGCTGCATAATATCAAATTATTACAATGAACAGTTTACTTGTTCATCTAAATTTAACAATTACATTACTGAAAGCCTTCATAGGTGAACTGAGATCAAATTCTGTAATTTGATTGAGGGGTATTTTTTTCCAATATGCTCTGCAGTTTTACATGCAGTTCCAAATCTGTCATTAAAACAGTTTCTTTGATACACTTGGGTTATACATTATCCTAAAAAGCTGAGGTTCCAAATGTTAGGCAGCCTAACACTAACAGAGCTGCGTGTCCAGTACCAGCCCATGGCAACGTCTACTTTTAGTCTAAAAGACAACATATTACAGAAAGCAGGAGACTCAGTTCCTCCCCTGACCATGAATTTAGATTTACATATCCCACCTCTCCTTAGCCACCCATGCAGAGCATCTTGCAGATGAGTATTTATAGCACTCATGCAGAGAAATGGAAACCTTGGATTGTATTCCCCGCTCTGACATTACAAATGATAGCAGAACTGCACTTGGAGCAGGGACAGAATATCTACATTTTTTCCTGCCACACGAATGCATGATTTCCCACTGGCTTCCTTACTGGTCCAACAATCCCTGCATTTTGGCCTAACAGATGGAAACCTCCCACATAAAATTCCCCATAATCTCTGGCATTCTTGTGCTTTAACTAGTCCGGAGATGCCAGACTTGTGTAATTTCATAATAAGGAGAGCACTTCATGTGACCTTCTGTGTCCTAATCACACCCAGTGGGAATAGCTGCCACCTGGGAACTGCTCAGAAATGCTACACTGAGCTTTCCTCCGCACTTTGCAAAGTTTTCTGAGGCATCTCCTTGCCAGATGACAATCACAGGCTTTGGAACTCCAGTGGACAAAGCAGCTGCCTCCATCCATATTTTTACATAGATGCACTCTTCAGCTGCAAAGAAAAATGCTGTTCTAGATGTAGTTCAGTGTTCTGGATTTCCTCAGACAAGGAGCAGAGTCTGACTAATCCTCTAAGGTATCCAGTAACCCTGGGACACAAAGTTTGTTTAAAAGGCTTGTCTGAAGTTCCAGATCTACTGAGGAAGAATTTGGACATTTTTGCTGTGCTCCTTCTGTAAGCACTGCTGGCTCTGCCCACTCAACAGTGCTCTCCAGGTTGGGAGTTTGTGCAAAAGGTATTTTACAACTTGCCTCTCCTCTCTGCTATCTGCAAGTATCCTGTGGAAAGGTATTGCTCCATGTCCTGCTGGAAGGCTTCTTCAAAGAACTTCTGGCGCTCCTTTAGCTTCATCTGCTGGGTGTGCTCCATGTCCAAAACCTTCTGAGCATGTTCAGCATCGAGTTCAGCTGAGCATAAAACAAACAGACAAATCAAATATTGCAGGTGCATCCCCCCACTCTCAGAATTTAAAACCTACAGAACCAGTTCAATAAATTCTGACAGACTGTTGCTACAGGCTGTTAGCACAGTCTGCAATAAAGGGTCTCTGTGCTTTGCAACTGTATTTTAAACCAGGATAGGAATACCATATTAGGCAGCATAACCTTTACATTAAAGTGATGTCATTACTATTTATCTTAAGGCAAGATGCAAATTTCCTGAGCTGTATAAAAAGGAACACCTGAGAGCACTGTCCATCAACAACTGGGATTTCAGAATTCTGCCAAAAAAACCTCAGGTAATTATGCTTCTGCAGTTACATGTACCTAACGCACACAAAAGCAACACATTTCACTTTGAATATTGCTGCACATTTCCACCACAATGCAAGTGGCAAGATACATGTACATACATAGAAATACACATACATAACAAATGCGTGTGTGCATGTGTGCCTGAGATTCTGGCTTTGCCAGCCTCCAGACAGAATGGAAAAATTCCCTGAAGAATCCTACATGTACATGGCAGCAAAGGAAATATTAGACAGAATTAGGAAATGTTAGACAGAATATCATTAGAGGAACTCCTTCCCCTCTTCCCGTAGTTTTGCTCTGCACTGGACAGATTGAGAAAATAATCGTGCTGCTTATTGCAAAATAACATCCCCTAGAATAAAAAGACTAGTTGCTGTAGAAGTACTGACTCCAGTCAGACTGATAGAATATGCTTCAGAAAAACTGCTTTTTAGGAGTAATATATAACCTGGAACCCTTTTCCCAGAGTTCTCTGTTCACTTTTCTGGTATCATGAGTGCTCTGCTTACAATAAAAAAGGAATTTTCCAGCTGAGCTACTGATGGAAAGGACGGGTGGCGAGAAGAGCTGCTGGTCTGCTCTGTTCTGCTCATTAGGGAAAGCTCCAACAAATACCACTGGGTGAAAAATGTCCAAGCTTTCACACACCAGACAGACACAGCTGGAATATGGCATCCACATGGATAAATGCTGAGGGAGTGTAAGGTTTTCTAGGACAAGCATTGTGTCAGTCTTCAGGAAAAATATTATGTTAATGATATTCTACAACACGGACATTCATTAAAAGCATTTACTATTATGGAGATTATTGCCCAAATGCAGAACATGTTTTATTAAACCAGGCAAAACATCAGAGAGCAGTTAATTCACTCTGTTGCCTGCATCAAGGTCACAGATCATACACAGAAGCAACTGAACTGTGGTAGATGCCAAAAGAAGCCAGGAAACTGGACTGACACACCAGATATTCATTAAAACATCAGTAAATAAGCAGAAATCACTTTCTTAAAGGAGATTTCAGAAGTAAAACATCAGTGTATAAAAAGGAAGGCATCTTCCCTGAAGGCAACATGTCTTTATTATCAATTACACTGTGGTGTACGATGACTCTGTGTCCCCTGGAGCAACTCCTTTACTGCAGTCCTGGATGATGAGCAATTATTAATAACATTGTCTATGATGCAGAAACGCTATTCAATTGTAATAATAAAAGCCAGCGGCTCTCACTGACAATGGGAATTTTCTGTCTCTCTCATAATATATTCTGACAGTTTTGCACTCTAGATTGGTAGTTCATGATATTTTTAACCCCAAAACAGAGATGGCATCCAAGTGACATGAGACTGATACAACCTCTTTCTTGACATTGAGCTCTTTGTTTTTAACTTTTGCCTAAAATGTCCTGTAAACTGTTGAAATTGTCACTGGCCAGAGCTGAATGGCAACAGCTGCCTGCTGTGCTGGCATGTTCCACAGGAAACTGTAAATACGTGAGCTGAAGAGCTGTCATGGACTTGTTCTCCAAAGTCACATAGAGAGTTAACACCTAGAACCTTGCTGCATGATGTCACGCCCTGACAGGTGTAAAAGAGGTGCCTGGCTAAGCAAAACCAAACTGCTGCATTTAGGGTTTCTGTTTGTTGTCAGAAATGCTAAGGATGGGAGGTGAAACAACAACAGTCAAGCATGAAACCAAAGAAAACAGGTGTATTGTTTCTTTCACAGAGCTACTTAGAACTACATTTTCCCTAAGCCAAGTATAGTTTATAAAACACTGAATAGAGACAGAACCAAAGGAGTCCCAAGAAAGACAAAAGTATCATCCATATGCCATCACACACTGCTCATATGAATGCCTCCCAGGATGCAAACTGAGTCTTGGCACACTTAAAATACAATAGTATTTTTCCTTTCGCCCTAAAATTGTACATTTCAATTCGCAATGGCACCTCTCTCTCTATTGCACTGCTGTGCAAAGAAAAGAAAAAAAGACAGGCTACATAGAAAATGCTAATGCACAATTAGACACAGACATACAGGAGTTGCCACAATAACCCAAATAAAAGATGACTAATTCCCTACCAGCTGTGACTTTTAAGAGAACAGACACTAAAAGTAGGCAATTTTTTTTCTAAAAAAGTGAACACTCAAGTGCTGAGGCACAGCCTTCTGCACCACGCCCAGGAACAGGCCCACCTCCCCTCCGGCTCATCCCACTCACCTCAGGGTACAACCCAAAGCCTGACTGCCCTGCCCCGTATCTTCAGTGTTTGAACCAGACACCAGGAGAATCCAGAGGAACAAATGACAATAGCTTGTAACTATACACCTCAAGTGTAGAGGACACCATTTCCTCATATCATTCCTAAGCCTGGCTGACACTTCCTACAAATTAAAATTCTACCGCAGTACCTGACGTTTCTATCCAACCAACAAAGCGACCATTTTATGCTTTAATCTAAAACATTTTCCATAATGTTACATAACGTGCATTGTTATGCACAAGATTACCCAAATAAGTTGGAAGAATGAGTAAAAAAAAAATTAAAAAAAAAAAAAATCAACAACTGAAAACACTGGCTGTTTACATGGCTAGCACATCCCTTAGACCCAACATGAAAGATGTCACTTTGTCCAAATGGATGGCTTTTTGGTGCTTTCATACACAACCAGTTTACTTCCCTTCAATTAATTTATTATGTAACTCTATATATCTTATGTGAAGCAGAACCCGTAAATGCATCTGGTCTAAAGAAAGACACAGAGAACGCAAAAAAAAGTCCCTTTTTCCTCCCTCTACAGTTCATTTGCTTTTTGTAGACTCACCCAACCAGACCATAAAATTCATGCACACATTCTTTGTGGGTTTTTTTGCTTTTGCTACAGGTATCAAAGTTTCAAGCAGCCCTTCACTGAACTCACTGATGGTTTTTGATGTTTCTCGTGAGCTGGGAGAGCTTGAAACTGGACAGGGCATGAAGACACGCTGAGTAGAGAATAATCCGTTCCCTTGAACTCCTGGCCACGTTCCCGTTCACATGGCCCGGAGTGCTGTGGCATTCCCTGCTGCCAGATGTGCTGCAGGCTGGCACCCCGCTCACTGCCCATAGGGCCCCCAGGGCTTTTCCACGGAGCCGGAGTCATCTCCAAGCCCGGTGCCAGAGCCCTCCATCTCCTCCTCTGGGAGCAGAGCTGTGGCTTCTGCTCCCAGCCCCCAGGTAGGGGCTGACCCACGAAGCAGCACCCTCACATCCAGCCAGTCATTTGTCCACCTCGCTGCCCATCCATGCAGACTGTAACATCATCACTTGGGTGCGGGAACACCATGTGAGATTGTCAAAACCTATCAGCAGGCTGGCTTCTCACTGAACAACCAAAATCCTTCAAAAATCGGAACAATAAAACCGAAAAAGCAGACAATGGAAGGCAGACAGCCAAGCAGCTTTTTGAGGGCATTATGCCCTCTGCCTCGTTACAGACCTTTTCAACTAAAAATATCAAAGCAAGACAAGACACTCGGGAGTGCTTCAAAGGACGCAGTTTCCCTCAAAAATGTTTAAATTATTCTTGACAGAACTTAGAATACATGTTGATGCTATAAGGGAGGATGTGCAGAGCACTCTTGCGTTATAGTTTGCTGACAGGTGGGCAGAATGCGTCGGCAAAACTTGGGGAAAAAGACGTAGAATAAGTGATCTAGGTGCATGCAGTCTTTCTTCCACAGAAGAGTGAAAAGAAAACAAGTGAAAACCACAAGTCCTAAGTGTTTTTAAACTCTTATCCAACTTTTTACAAAGCAATTTGTATTTACTAAAGATATATTCAAATAATTACAATCAAAAAAACTAAGTTCCGATTCACTAGAATGTGAAGCCAGGATTTCACTCAATAACAGAAAGATCATCTGTGTTTGAAAAAATAAACACTGTTCCAAATGAGATTTACTGTATGCCAACTCTCAAAAGCCTGCACTTTCATGAAGAAATTTTTTACTAAAATTAAGATTATAAAAAAAATCAGTAATTAAAAATGACGTTACATACTACTTGATAATACCTAACTAGGGTTTTTATAGGTTGCATCAGAATATGAAAACTCCAACTCGCCCACAAGCAATCTAGTCAAGAAAAAAAACAGAGATTTTACCGCTGCAGAGAGATTATTTTTAACATTTCCCAGCAAGCAGTTTCAATAAGTTGGCTTACCTTAAAAATTCTCTTTAAACATACACACACACACAAAAAAAAAGCTTAAATAAATATCAGAACAAACAACAGAAAACAGGTGCCTGTGTATGCCAGGATTCCAGTTACTAATGCAGCACCTGGAGGAAGAGGCAGCTTCTGACCAATGTGACAGGAAACAGCTTGGGAAAAGGTTCCCACAGAACTCCAAACTTTATCTGGCTACCAGGAAATCATCATAATTAAGAGATGCTAAAAATATGCTCCACTGAAGAGCAAATACGCAAATTGAGTTCTAAAAATGTAAATACATCTAGGATTAAAAAAAAAAAATTAAAATCACATTTGTGATTAAAAATACGCCAGGCTGAGGGGACTGCTCTGCAAGGTGGCCCACAGCACCATAATGGATTCTCATTTTAGAACTAGATTTGCTGTGATTCAGAAACAGCAAAAATGCTTTTTGCCCAGTTCATTTGTCACTAAAAAGTCCCAAAACCTGATAGCATTTGCCTATTTCTCAATTTTTAAAAAAAAATTAAGAGAAGACGCATTTTTATGCCTGCAAATGTGGTAAGCAAGAATGACTTTAGAATCATTTTAATTGGTTTAACTATAGTCAAAATCACCATGGATATATTGTTCTATGGCAGATGAGGGTGGGGTTTTTCCATACTCACTTCATGTCATGCAAAGCATGGAAATGTTAAAGCAAAAGCTTTGGAGAGGGATTCTCTCCTTCAAGCACATGCCTGACTACCCCTGGGTTAACAAATCTGCAATCCATCATCTTCCATTTTTCTAGTTCAATGTCCTTTATGGTCATTGGTGTTCAATGACAATTAAGTGTCTTTCTAGAAGACAGAATTTAGCAACGTGACTTCAGTGGGATGTGAGTACCACAAGCCTTCCTCAGCTTACACCAGGACAGGTTCTGTTAGCAAGAGGGTCTTCTACCTCTGTGATTTATCCTTTAGTCAGATTCCTATCCAAGTGAAAGGGAAGAAAAAGTGACTTGCAAAGGAAGGAGGGAAGGATGACATTAAGCTGAACCTCCTTAGTGCAGAAAGTAACAAAAAAAAAGCATTTGAATTCACACGCTTGTTTCTTGCCTCCTTATAAACCCACCATTTAAAGGATGTAAGAACAATAATTCAGTTAGTGAGCTGCAAAATACGTATTTCCACTATAAATAAACCTGACAATGTCACATGTACCTTCAGTACCTTTAAGTTTATTTGCGAA
Source organism: Tichodroma muraria (assembly GCA_013390105.1). Classification (NCBI taxonomy): domain Eukaryota; kingdom Metazoa; phylum Chordata; class Aves; order Passeriformes; family Sittidae; genus Tichodroma; species Tichodroma muraria. The sequence continues at coordinate 47,418 of WAAG01004273.1, forward strand.
GATGATCTGGCTTTAAGATTTAGCCACACACGGTTGAAAAATCCTGCTATTACGGAAATTGTACCTGAAAACAGCTCAAATGATTCAGCACAATTCGACTGTTATGACATGCAGTATATAATGTACATGCTCTCCAATTACTGTTTTTTCAGCCTTACCTCAAAAATACTGATTTTCAAATAGAAAAACTAATCGATAGCAAATCCAAACCCAAAGTACTTAAAATACAAACCACGGCACTGCAGTATTCTATTCGTGTTTCCAAAGCTCCATGAAACTGTCCCAAAGAAGATTAATAACATCCCATCGTCCGAGTACAAATTGATCTGTGGAACAATTTAATGACCATTTTCCATTCCAAAAAGATAACCACTCTTGCTTTGGAATTAGAAGGCTTTCAAAGACAGGCAAGTATCTTCTGCTACTACAAGAACAGTGCCAGTCTTAACCTTTGCACAGCTCTGAGCTATCTGCCTTCTAGATCAAATCATGTGCATGTGCAGACACGTAAATTAATGATGAGGTAGTGTTCTGCTGTCACAACACATTGTGCACAGGCTGAAAACACGGGTTCCACGACATGGCAAATCAGTTGGCAGGTATCAGCTTTTACTTGTCCTTAAGAATAACACCCAGCTCCAAACTCCTGCAGCAGCAGAACTGCTCTTCACCCAAACTATAACCATTTCAGACACAGAACCACACCATTCAGTGCTGAACTAAATCTTGCCACAAAAGTGAAGGCAAAACAATTTTTGTCTTCTTTCCTAACAACTAAAACAAAATAAGGGTTTCACTCCATAAGCTGCTGTCAGAACAACCAGTTTTCTAACTGAATGTGCAATTTCTACCTCTCTTCGGAGGGAGGGGTAGACCCTGTCAAACAGTCCTCGAGGCCTTCA
>WAAG01004278.1:1700-13106 GCA_013390105.1 Tichodroma muraria
TTGTTCCTGCCCTGGACACAGCTGTGCACTGATGTCTGTTTATCCACAACTCATTTGTCTGCTGATTTTCCCCCCAGGAGATATCAAGGTACTTGAAGTTCCTGATGAAGATCAGGACTTGTGAATGAGAGGCATCTTTCAGCTGTATGAGGAAGATCTTAACTAGTTTTACCTCATCAGGTGGTCTGTAGCAGAAATCTGCAACAACAACACCACCTTCTAATCCTGATCCACAAGGTCTCAGTTTATGGCTCATCGCTCACACCAGGGCAGAGCTCCCAACACTCTCTCTCATATAGGGCAGTTCCTTTTCTTACTTCCTTCCTATGGAGCCTGTAGCCAACTTTTAGAGCACTCCAGTTGTATGAAATATCTCACCATGATCCTAAAGAGGCTCTGGCCATGCTATTGCACAGAGACCTCTAATCCCTTCTGTTTGCTGTGCTGCACTGTTGGAGTGCCAGCACTTTGGAGAGGTGTCCAGTCATGATGATTTCCCAGAAAAGGCATGAGAACTTTCCTAGGTTTTGACCAAGCTGTTGAAGACTCCAGTGTGTTAACTCCAGTCAGTTTTGCATGGGTTCATCAGAGCCCATTTCCCCTGCAGCAGTCAAGCTGGTGAAGTTCCCCAAGTCCTGAATCTGCCCAGAAGGGCTGAGAAATGAAGGGGATTTGTTTCCCTGCCCTGTACCCTTTATTAAGCACTAGCCCAAGTTCAGAACAGATGTGAAATTTTGCCACTTCCAAGAAAAACTTTCACCTGATGCCTTTAAAGAATTGCATCTTTCTGCACGCTTAAGTTTTACCAAGGCGGACATGATCCTACTGAGTAATTTCACGCTTCAGACACCCTAAAATCTCCCACCATTTACAAAGCAGATCCATTTCCCCCTGTTACTTGTTTGACCTATCAACATCCTCTTGTTTGGTATTATCAGTATTTCAATCCCATTTACACAAAGGGGGATGTTCATGCAGTCCTGATGTGATCCTTCAGGACAACCTACCTCACAAGTGTTCATAAAAACAAGGGGGCAAAATTTATTTCAGAAGAGGAATGCCAAGTGGAGATCCACAGAAACTCATTGGCCACCTTGGGACTAAACCAGTCATACTCTAATCTGCTCACAACAGATAAGTAGCCATGAAGCTTGAATCTACTCTCACACATATTCTAGAAGACACTGTTGTTCAGGAATAAATATCATATGTAAATAAAATATTGTGAGCTGTAGATTTTCAGTAGCAGATAAAAACATAAAACTTAGCTTATCACTAGACTCCATGCATTCCAGTACTGCTAAAAATCAGGCTACAATGACAAGATAATAAAAATTAGTGAACATATACCATATGATTCAATGAGATTTTCCTACCTTCTAGCTCTTTTGAAACAGAAAAAGCACAAGACTTTATATGTATTTATACAATGCCACCTAGTGTCGTATTCATCAACACTTTTTAATCCAGAGATCACCCGGTACATTTTAAAAATCAGTGTTTGCTGGCATATTGTCACCAAAATGCTTTTCAAATACTGAAAACCAGCAGTCAGATTACATGGCCATATTTCATTCTTTATCTCCATTTTTTCCTGTGTTGTTCTTTACAGCACAGGAAGGAACGTGACTTAATTCTTACTATACCTAATTTGCAGCTACTTTATAAGCCTGGATGTCACACACCACCAAAAAAAAAAAAAAAGATTTGTATAATACTGCTATATCTGGGCCAGCTTTGCAGCCACTGCAGAAAACCAGGCACTTTCAGGGACTTATGTCATTTCCCCCTAAAACCCATATATAAGATAGGGCAGATGAATTACAGCCCCAAAGGTTGTCTTTCTCTCTGCTGGTTGTCTCCACTCTTCTGCAGTAGAGAAGCCGGCACCGTCTATCTCTGACTAGTAAAGTAACCAAAATTTTACTATTTTGGTTACTTTACTAGTCAGAGATAGTAAAGTAACCACTATGGAGAAGGGGAAAAGTGGAAACCAGTGAATTCTAGCATCAGGGTGAAGGCTTCTGCCTCACTTAAGGGCTTAGAGTTGCAAAATGGATTCACCACCATCAGAGATGAGGGGGAAACAGATGTAACTACAAGTAAAAGGCCTAGTCCTGCACACAGTAGTCCAGGTGAAATAATCCTCACCCTCGCCTGGCCAGTAATGCTGGGCCTGATGCCCCCCAGGACATGCTTGGCCATCCTGGAGGCCAGGGCACTGCTGACCTTTGTTCACCTTGCCATAGACCAGGACCTCCATGTCCCTTTCTGTGGCACTACTTCAAAGTGGCACTCTAATTTCCCTGTACACACACCAAGGGTTGCCCTATCCCAAGTGTAGAATCTGGCTCTTTCCCTGTGTGCTGGTGTGAGTGGCAGAGGTTTTGGTTCTATGACTATGGAACACTGTCTGCAGAGTAGCATCTGCTTGGAAGACGTTTGCTAAACAGAGAAGTCGTTTTCATCATGATAGCTGACCTCATAAAGGAGGGCTTTAAATTCAGGAAAATGAAGGGAAGAGTAGCTAGCAATCTTGTGAAGGAGAGGTGGACAGAATCACTGAGCAAAGGGCATGTGGAGTGATGTCATGGAAGGCACCACAAAGCCAGTAAAATGAGGCTTAAGTGGTGGATAAGGAAGTGCCTGCAAGGCGCCATTATGGAGAAATCTTCCAAACCATCTCCAGAAACTCAAGGTTCTGGGGAACCTCTCTGAAGTGCCTGTACAGTCGTACTGTAGCATGGGGCACACAAAGAAACACAAGAAGTACTGCCTGAACATCAGGAGACACTTTGTTCTTGGGAGGAAGCGCCAGCACAGGTTGCTTAGAGTGTTTGTGGTCTTGATCCTCTGAGATATTCCAAAGCCATCTAGACACAGACCCGGACAACTGGGTCAAGGCAGCCCTCTGTGAGCAGGGATGAGAGAACCTCTAGATGTCCCTTCCTACCCTAGCAATTCTGTGATTCTCTAAAGAGAGCCAGAGTACCTTGATTAGACTTCCACACTGCACAATTCCAAGGTTCTGTATAGGAAAGAAGAATATTGACCCCAAAACCATTATATTTTGAAAGAGGGGATAAAAGATCTTGCTGCCAACCAGCTCACTGTTTAGGCCTATGTACTTTGGGATAGACTTGGAAGGAAAGGACAATTAAAGTCAAGAGCTAAAACTGTGTCTTATCTAAGGTACATAGCATTCAGGGAATTGGACTTCTCTCAGGAGAAAATGGACTTCTTACATAAGTATAATGCAGAACAACTATGCTATCTCTTTTTAAACAAATATTGGATATAGTGCTTCATGCCCTAAAATAGGGTCTCCTGAAAGAGGAATCACTAGGCTAACAAAAGATTGTTAGTGCTGTTTCTCAATATTCAGTTGGGGCACCAAGCCAGTTTAATGCTTTTATTTCACGTTTGCCCTGTATCCCGTTAAATTCAGGATTGACATTACTATAAAAGACCACAGGCTTCATTCTTTCTCTGCAAGGTCTCAGGTCTTGCCAGGCTTTGTTCAAACGTGTCTTGGCTTGCCTAAAGTTTTGCTTTAGCTTGCTCAGCTCTACCAGCAGTTTTTCTAGAGACCATGGCCATTATTGCCTCATTTGTTCTCTCTGTTATAATAATGTGGTAAAACCGTATTTTTTTATGTAGACAATACTTATTCTGCACTAAATGAAACACTTATGACCCCAGGATAATGATACATTGTATGGGGAAAGCAAGGCTGGTATGACAGCAGAGGCCTTGAGAATGGGGACATGGGATGCAGTGCAAGCAGGCAGGGGGAGATAGAGACATTCATTAGCACTGGAGACTCCCCCAGGGCTAAAAACAGCCCACCAAATGGGCTGTTAGAGACGTGCACACCTGTAGCAGACCAAAACAGCCTCAGGGGCAACAAGAAGGCCGAAGAAGTTGTTTTTGTGCTGGAATCTCATTGATAGCTGGAATTCTCACCAGCTGTCCTGGGCATTGATCTAGTAAAGCTGTTAAGCCTATGCTTAACTTGAAAGAGCACTAATGGAACTCAAATCTTGAAGCAAACAGGACTTAGGCTGAAGTTAAAGTAGCTGTCTGGACTGAATGGGTTGTTTATATAAAAGTATTACAGCTCTGTGAAGCTGAGCAAAGTTTTCCAGTTTCCTCATGATGAAGTAATATTACAAACACAAGAAGAATTACATTCTCAAAATGTATATATATATTTGTGAGCACAAACTTATAAATACTTTCTTATTTACTCAGAAAATTACCTGTCTTCAATGTTAGGCTCTTTGCTATATACCTACTCAAAATTTTATCGTCGTAGTCTAAATGTTTATGATTTAAAAATCACATGCTTAAAATATTAGTGACAAGGGCAAGCTAGTATCTTAGAGAACTTGGTCTCAAACCAGATTTTTTTTTTTTCCCTGCAAATTTATTGATTTCTATAGTTTGGGGTTTTCTTCTTCGGAAAATGGGCTCTCCTCCACCCTTATCAGTATAGCTGTGTAACCTCACTAATCTGAATCATGCTCTTGCACCAGGCACTGTCCCACTGAAATGCTGCTAAAGTCAGTATTTATGGGAGTGAATTGAATAGAAATGAGGTGAGAATCTGACAGATTTCAGTAGCTCTGACCTGAAAACTGGAGGGAAATCCAAGGATGCAGTTTTCTAAGTCTTCATGTCAAGATAACCAGCATCAAGTTGTCTTCTGTGCTCAGAGAGAGAATATTCAATTCAAAAATTCCTGATTTTTACCTGCTGAGAGTTGAGTCCAGAAGCACTCATGTCCTGTGATGACAAGAGACCACAGATTCATTAGACTGATTCATTGTTGGTTGTCTTAGATGTAAATTCATAGAATCATAGAATAATTTGGATGAGAGGGGACCTTTTAAAGGTCATCCAGTCCAGTTCTCTCTGTTGAGAGCAGGCACATCTTCAAAAAGACCAGGCTGATCAAAACTCTATCCAATCTGGCCTTGAACACTTGCAGGGACGGGATGTCCACAACTTTTCTGGTCAACATGTTCCAGTGTTTCATCACTCTCATTGTAAAAAAAAAATAAAAAAATAGTTCTTACAAGTATTCTAAATCATCTCTCCTTCAGTTTAAAGCCATCACGCTTTCTACTACCACAACAGACTCTGCTAAAAAGTTACTCCCCATCTTTCTTATAGGTTCCCTTCAAGTACTGAAAGTCCACAAATTCAGGTCTTATAAGATTGGAATGGTGGTAGGTGGGGAAGGAATTGGGCAGTATGACAGCCTTTGGGGTTTTTTCCCATCTGGGTGTCAATTATGCAGTACTTACCTTTGAGCTCTTTCTGGTAATCCTCTACCAAGAGGAAAAAATACCTTGCTCTTCTGCCATTCTGGATAAGGTAATTTCAGTGCACCAATCAGCAGTGGGTCGGCAGTGATCAGAAGACTGGAGAATTCATCTCTCACAGGCCAAGGATGAATTCTGTGTAGCCGACCAAGCAGAGAAAAGTAGATGAATTCTGTCGAGGTCATATTAAAACCAGGGCAAACCTCATGAACTGTGTTTGGCTTTGACCATACTATTACTTCCACTACCATTTTTCTCCCAATCTCAAAAATATCTATTTCAACCTGCATAAAGTAAAGGAGACTAAAGAATGGAAAGGTCTAACCACAAATAGAGCAGAGCATTTACTGCCCCTGGCAAAATCTCATGGTCATCCAATGACCAGATCTGGGCAGGGAGCAGGGCCAGAGTACCTCCCCCAGTCCCTTCAGAAGTACATCACTCTGTGATGTCCTGACAGCAGAACCTTCTTCTGTTGTACAACTGCAGACTGAAAGAACATCTTGGACCAAAACCCACATGATTACAATTAAAATGAAGTGCTCTTTTTTTCCATTCAAAACAGTCCCAGACAGGGCATGATGGACACTGATTGAAAGAGGAAAAAACAGAAAGACATTGAACAGCTTTGCCCAATGTCATAGAAGAGATGGAAAGCAGAAATGGAAATAGAACACCATGTACGAGTCCAAACAGAGAATAAAATGTGAGTTTTGAATCACCAAATCGAAGAAGATCAAGGAACATGACTGCTGAAGAAGGAAGGTTTCCAGAAATAACATGCTGCATGCAACAATTATTCCCTAATGCTGCCTTCCAGACGTGTGTACAAAATCCCCTCAAAATCCCCATCTCCCCTGAGTCAAGGACTGTGCCCTCGTGACTAATGATGGCTTAAGACCTTAATACATGTTGCAGAACTCACAGACAGCCCTGGCTGAGGGGAAAACCCACCTGACTGCTCACCAAGCCAAGAGGGGAGAGAGGGGCCCACATGCTGCTGATTGGAATGAACTTGTCTGCTGTCTGCTTAAGCCAGGATGCTCCTGAGAGTTGATCTGGGGACCACGTTGGCCTCAGTAAACAGAGGAGGAGCTATGCCTGTTCCCTGTGGTTCGTCTTCCAGCAGCAGCATTTCCATAACATCCAAGAGCCCCAGCAGCCTGCTCAAAAATACTTGTGCCCACCAGAGGCCTGGGGTTCCCAGTGACTCCCAGCAGCAAACAGCAACACAGGGCAGGCTGGATTCCAACATGCACTATGAGTGCTTCAAATCTACTGTGGCAGGCCTCTATCGCTGGCTTCCCACATCTCCATGGGCAGATGTGAAGATCTTCCCTTGTGAAGATGTTTGGTGTTGCTGATTGCCCAGGTACCTGTAATAAATATCTCATTTAACCTGATTTTTTTTTAGAAAAAAAGGTAATTGCCCAAAAACTTTTCCATTTCCAAACTTTGCCACTTTTGTGACAAAAAAGAAAAAAGGTGCAAAATTATGTATTTTTTAAAAAAACATTTTCAGCAGAAATAATGAAAGGAGAGCTGGAGTCCTTCCAAAGAAGGAAAGGAGACAGGAACTGTCAGGACACCTCATGCAGCTTCCCATGGTCCCGTGACTCAGAGGACTGTTGTCCCCATGATCTGAGAGGATGTTCTCCTCAACTGCCATCCATGACCCTATTACCTGCTACAGTGCAAGAACATTTATTCCATAAACCTTTAAAGAGAGAAAGGTGTCAAACCCTTCAAAACAAAACCAATGCATCAAACAGCAGTGCCCACGAAGGAAAACACGGCTGCATCAGCTCTACGAGTGGAAGGTGTTCTGCTTTCTGAGAGAGCACAGCATTTCTCAGATGCTGCAGGGTGTAACTTGGATTTCTCCTGGTTCACCCACATCCTAAGGAGGAGAGCAAGGATGCCTGGAACAGGCTAAAATAGACAAGTCAGCTCAGCTGCTCTTCCAACCCACGTGCTCCCGGCCTGGGCTGCTGTAACCTGGCACTCAGGGTCTTCTCAGAATAGATGCTACAGACAGCAACTGGCACAGAGTGTCCCAGCTCACATTCCCATGGGAATCAAGAAATAATATCTTTCTAATTGTTTCCAAGCTGTATTGACTTTTTATTCAGTAATTTAAAAAAAAAAATTGCTCTGCAGGGTTTGGTTTGTCACAGTGTTAGAGCTGCTGCATATTTGTCCACATTGATTGGCACCTAAATAAGCACAATTTACTTTGGTTTCTCCCATCTCTGACAGCAGCAGGCTTGCTCACATCTGACCTGTCTGGTCTTGCTCTCCAAAGACAAAGAAATGCTCTATTTCTATTTTATTTCTGCCATTTCTTTCTTTCTTTCTTTCCTTCCTCCTTTACTACAGTCAGATGAACATGATCCAGATGATCTGTGAGCCCAGGTGGTCATGAAAGCCAACAGCATCCTGGTCTGGATCAGCAATGGTGTGGGCAGCAGGACCAGGGCAGGGATTGTCCCCCTGTACTGGGCACTGGTGAGGCCACACCTCAAATCCTGTGTTCAGTTCTGGGCCCCTCACTGCAAGAAAGACACTGAGGGGCTGGAGAATGTCCAGAGAAGGGCAGAGGAGCTGGGGAAGGGTCTGGGGCACAAGTCCGATGGGGAGTGGATGAGAAGGGTGGGAGTGTTGGGTCAGGGCTTGGGTCTGCCTTAGCACCCTGTTATGAAACAAGGGAAGGTCATCTTGTACCAAAACCTCCCAAACAAAGTGCAGCATAGCAAATACAGGCCTCAGAAAAATTTCTTGGGTACTTTTGTTCTCATATGAACTCCAGCTCAGGGGTGCATCCTGCAAAAACAAGAAACTCCTCTCCCTCCTCCAGGGATGACACTATACCTTTGGATCACTGCATCCATGCCATGGGCAACCCAGGGCTTATTGACCCAGGTCGTGGTGCTTCACTTCCATCTGGGGGTTCAGGGAGACAAAATGTGGCACTCACTGCACTGAAAAATGCCCCAAGATCAAATCCACCAGCACCCACCTGCACCCCTGGTGGTAACTTCTGGTGGGAAACCATCTGGGGAGAGCCTCTGTCCTGCCCCCAACAGCACCCACTGGCAAACTGCATCCAGGCAAGTCACCTGAAAACGAGCATAGGCATCAAATGAGATCTCTGTTTTCTGATGTGTTATCAACAGCTCAAATCATGAGGTTTTTACGGTCATCACAGAGTGAGAGTGAAAATTTCTGAAGTGACTTGTTGGCTCCAGGTGCAACTCATGCACTTGATGGAATCCTGCTCCCACTAAAGCGAAGTCTTTTGCTGCTGCATCAGGCAAAGCTGCATCCAGAGCAAACCCTATTTCAGACTTCTTTGATTATCTAGAGACAACCCAAAAACCAGAGGGTAGAATTTTGGCACCAGACAATTCAAATACTTCAATAGCCCAGGACTTTATGCAAAAAATCTGTTTGCAGAGGAGGGACAAGGAACCATATATTGATGGAAGAAATTAGTTTGACCACCATATATTTGTTAGATATAATTTAGCTCAATAGTTTTATTTTCTATGGTTCATTTGTAATAAAAGTACCATTACCAGAAAAAGATTTATATCAACCCTCAGAAACAAAGATTTTAAAAAGCATTTATAGGAGAGCAATACATACACACTTCATCTCTATTAAAATGTTTCCTTTGTATTCTCCTTTAATTAAAAAAGAAAATCAAATGTCTATTCTCACTATAACATCAAATTAAACCGCATGAAACAAAACAAAGCAAAGTCCCAAACCTTTTGTACCCTGTGCTGTGTTCATCTGCACGTGTGTGTTCCTGTGGGTGTATTTTTATATCAGCATAAACCATCTCATGGCATCAGGGCAATTAGGGATGTGAGGGATTCCTGGGTGCCAAGTTTTGGAAACATGTTTATTGATAGGGAGGTATTTCTCGCCTTGGCATCTGAGCTCAGTGAGGACTCCTCATCTTCCATGGGGGAAGCCCAAGCAGGAACCAGGTCTGATCTGAGTGTTCATGACAGTCACGTAGGCAAGGGCTGTGTGGCTGGAGAGTACAAGCAACTGTGTCTGTAAGAAGAAATGGTATTTTCATCACTCTAAATGGAGATGAGAGCAGAAGACACACCCCATAGCATGGTGCAGGCATGTTCCAGGTTTGGTGAGTGAACTTCTCCCAAAGGCTCTGAATGAGAGAGAATGATTTCCTCTAAAAAGGGGCAATTTCTCAGATACAGAAATGGCAGGAGAGTAGGAACCTGCCTACTGGTCTGCTGAGATTCCCTGATCTCTCAAAAGGTGCTATATTCATGTGCTGATGTCCTCATCTCTCCTACAGGAGCAGAGCTGCTTGGTTCCACACTCACTGCCTACCCCTTAAAGCTAATCCACTTTTTCATTCATAGTGTCAGAGCTTATTAGACAAACTAAAATTAAACATGAGGAGCAGCATTTCATTTGCTTCATGTGCTCCTGTAAAAGGATGAACTTCAGCCAGTTCAAAAGAGACATTAGAAATGTCAAACGCCTACAAACAAGATATAGTTAGACTCCTCTCCTCTCCTCTCCTCTCCTCTCCTCTCCTCCCCACACAATTTTTATAGCCTCATGGTTTTGTTGGCACTAAATGTACTGTCTTCCCTGTGGAGTTTGGCAAAGATGCACATAGCTTTTCAGAAATTTCGTATATCTCATGAGGGGCTGCTTTTCCCCACATGGTAGTTACTCATTGTCCTCCTTCATTTCTTGACTTCAAAGGCAAAAGAAGGTATTTTGTTTAAAGAAGCAGTAAAAGGATATTGATGAGAGTGCATCCTCTGAGCAAGGTTTTCCCCTTGGGACATGAAAACTCTCCTTCTGCGCTGTAGGATTCACCTGTACCTTCAGTATCACTCCAGGAAGGTCTTCTCTGGCCAAGGAGGGAGGACAGAGATGCCCCTCCTGCTTCCAGGCACCCTCCAGAGCATCCCCCAGGGATGTCCTGCCCGGGGCATGCTGGCTGCTCTGCCTGGATGCAGCGGGGACCAAGGACAGCATGGGCCTGCTGGCAAAACACGTGTAAGTCTGTGCACTTCCTAGTGAATTCACAGATTTCCAGGGAATGGACAAAGGGGGGAACGAGAGGAAACCGGCACATCCATCTCTGGTTTCCTCTCCTGCTTTGTCTGTACAGTAAATTCTGGAGGTTAAAGCTATAAAATGCATATCACCCTGTCTGACCCTGGCCCTTGGCAAAGCAGCACTGCTCCCTCCCACAATGATTGCCCACAGGAGAAATGTGTTTATGTGCATTACTGGCTCAGGCAATTAATTTGCAGCCACGATAATGAATCTGAGACCTCTTTTCCTGATTTCTCCCTCACTGCCAGGCGCTGGGCTGTCTGGGCAGAGTCCCTAGTAAGTAATTTCCCTGCATATCTCCTCAGGCCAATAGGAAACTCCATGAGTCACTTTCCTCCCTTTTAACAGCAGTAAGCGACAACTGGGAATCAGAAACTTCCTGTGAAAACAAAGGCACAAAGCCTTGCCTTGACAAGTCTAAATCACAATGAAATGTTTGCCAATCCTCCAGCTAAGGTTGCCATGCCTCTCCTCCCACTGCTGTGCTTTGTGCAGCAGCAGTCCCTCGACAGGGTTGGAAGTGTGGCAATCCCTGTCCCTCCCCACAGAATCATGTAATCATTAAGGTTGGAAAAGACCACCAAGATCATCGAGTCCAACAGTAAACCCAGCACTGCCAGGTCCACCACTTAACCATGTCCCCAAAGCAACACACCAACACACTTTGTGAACACTTCCAGGGACAGTGATTCATTCCACCACTTTCTTTGGCAGCCTGTTACAATGTTTGACCACCCTTTCTGTGAAGAAATTTTTACTAATGTCCAATCTAAATCTCCCCTAAAATACAGCTTGAGGCCTTTTCTTCTTGTTCAATTGCTTTTTACCTGTGAAAAGAGACTGATTCCCACATGGCTACAGCCTCCTTTCAGGCAATTGTGGAAAGCGAGAAGGTCTCCCTGAGTCTCCTTTACTCCAGGAAAACTTCCACCTTTCTCAGCCACTCCCCATCAGACTT
>WAAG01004285.1:0-16613 GCA_013390105.1 Tichodroma muraria
CACTCAGCTTACTTGCTTAGGCAAATTATACAAGTTAGGGAAGGCAAATCTCGGACCTAAAACTTCAGGCACTCTGAGTCAAGATCAAAGCCTAGAAGCCCTCTCTTTTCAGAACTACAGAACCCGTTAGGTACCTGAATTTCTTCTTGTACTTGAATCAGAAGGTTTGTCAAGCACTTAAGCTTATGCAGTCACACAAGTGGCCCCAGACAACAGTCATTTCTGTCCCCAGAAAGGCCAGACCCACCAGTGTAGAGACTCAGGAGCTCAGAGAGAAGGCAAAAGCCCACCTGGTGTTCCCTGTACTTACAGTTCCTCTGTTCTTAGCTGCAGCCTGCATAATTCAAAGAGCAGATGGGTGCATTCTTTTTTTTCCTCTCCTGGTGTTCTGTCTCACCTTTCTGGCAGCAAAGCTGCCCAACTTAATATACATAACGTACCTTCTAAATGTAGTCATGCATTTTCCAATTAACACCAAATGTGAATATTTTCTATCCTTTCAGTTCTCAGAACAATCCTGTTATTTCTATATAATATTCTGATCCTTTTTGGTACTAATCTTTTCAGCCATTTACTTGTGACTAGTGTTTTCATTAATCTAAGCATCACACGTAACTATCCTTAACTAGTCCTTGAGAAACTCCACTAGTAGTCTACTTTCAGCTTTAGAATTCTTTTCTGTCCTTAGCAGAAATTACATTTATGCCTCATTTATTAGCTCTAATAATTCAAGTTTTAGCTAGCAGGTATTTAAATAAAGCCATATCAGAAGCATTTCTGAATTCCAAACAGAAAACAGATACCATGGCTTACTTTACTTAAAGAAAAACAAAGTCTTCTTAGGAAGGAAGCACGAAGCACTAAGGGCTCTTCCTTCCTTCTGCACTCCATTTTTTAAAATGCAGAAATGGCAATTCAGTGAAACATTTAGAAAAATCTACAAAAATCAGTTAGATAACGGAAAACAAAATCTACCAGAGAATACAGACACCTCATACCCCTCTCAGATCTGAGTGTTCCTATGAGAAATGTACAGCCCTGCCCGTGCATGGAAAGGCAAACTCTTCTGTGACATTTCAACAATGTAGGCTGGACAGAACAAGCTTTTTTAACAGGCCATTGAAAGGAAGAGATTTAAGGTAGAATCCAGACCTCCCACTTAAGGGAAATATAAAACATACACAAAAAGACACTGAACTGTTTACTAACATACAAACCTTATTCCCCTAATGGAAGAAGCTGTAAAATTCCACTCATGAATCTGCTTCTGTAAAGAACAAAGGGATAAAATCAATCAGTTTAACCTTGGCTTAATACTGAAAACAAAGTCACAGCATGGTAAGCAAAATAAACATCCAACATGTCTCTTTCTTTCTTTCTTTCTTCCCCCTCCGTATTTTGAAATAAGATTAAGACACGGGTAAAGAACTTACACATACATTGCTATTTTACTCACTTGAGGAAAAATGAATATAAATGGCACAGGGTGGAAGCAAAGGTTGCACTACCTCATGTAAATTCAACTTTAAAAATAAATTGTGCAGCACAATTTACCAAACATGTTTAATGCAATACATCTATATTTCACATTAAACATGGAGCAGACTATGCCCTACTCTTATCTACGCTCAAAGGGAAAATTCACCCGTCTCCCTAAGAGGTTTTGAGCCAACAGCTTTGGCCCAGGGAACACACTGGAAGCAAAACAGAGGAAGGACAGCGTGTGCCTACGACTACAGCCCTCCATAAATCTAATTATGGATAACAGGTGGATTTTATATAGCAATGTCATATATGCACTAAAAATTTGTTCCATAAAGCAAAGTTGTGTCAGACACATTCACCTGAAACAGTGAAGTAGAACACTGTAGATCCAGGTAATTATGTAGTCTTGTCCTGCTCCAACATCCTTCTTTTCCACACTTTGTCTATTTTAGTCCACATTTTAGTCTATTCTCCATCTATGTTGTTCTAATATTAAGAAAGTGTGGCAAAATACATGGCAGACTTCAAGTCTTTCAATGTGAAACTGAAATTATTTCTCATTTTTAAGAGCTGACACTGTCCATAACAGTGCCTACTCCTTTCTTAATCCCCTGTGCCTTACTCAATAATCCAAGACACCAAATATTTTATTTACTGACACTTACTTGTCACAGGCTGCCATTTTTTCTAGTTTGTATTATTATAATTGTAAAAGTTTAAAATGCCTAAAACATTGAACACAATACTGGGCTTCATCTTCATTTTTAATCTTTGACTTGCATCTTAACTAAAATTACAGAATACCAATGAGAAATATGAGCAGACCAAATAACCCAAGCACTTCCAACAGACATAGTCAAGATAAGTTAAATCTGAACGACATCAAGATTTCTAATCATAGCCACTCCTTTTAGTTTCTCTGTAAAATGTCAACGTTTGTATTTGCACAAAAGAGATAATAAGGCTTGGGCCTCACAGAAATGTAGCAAATTTTAAATTACTGTAAATTACTCCAAAATCTACACGTAAAAAGTTACTTTATGTACAATGAATCAGTACATTTAACACACTTGCTGACAGTTTTACCATTTCAGGGGGAGAGACATGCCACAAAGACAGAGAGCTCTCATCTGCTTCACTGTTGATCGAAACATAGGCAGGCTGATAGACTTTAGTTGGTTCTATCACCAAAACCTGAAGACAGAGAGCATTCTTCCTTAATAAACAAGCAGCTAATACACTACAGTATCTTCAGATGCTCAGATACAGACAAAAGGTAATTTTGAAATAAGGCCTAAAAAATTTTCAAGGGAGACAGGAGGGCAAGACAAGGCAGAAAAGTCTGTGTTCTTATGAACAACAGAACAGCATCATCACAATTTGTTATAGGAGACTTACAAGTATTTCTTAGACTGCTTTTAGGGTGGTGGTTTAATTTTTTTTATAGCATAAAGATTAAAAGAGTACAGGGGTTTCATGCAGTGAAATAATAGGCAGTTAAGTTTTTAAGTATTATGTTTAGAGTCTTCCAATTCTTGTAATATCCCATCCAGAAACATAAAACATAAAAAACTTGTTTGGACATAACATCTTACTGGAAATCTCAGTCCATTAGTTGTTTCTTTCGTTGCCTCAAAAATTATATCTAGCCAGAAAGTCAATCTTTCTTGTTTAGGAGAATGTTCTATGGTGAGTTTCTTGAAACGCTGAATTAACATCAGATTCTGAACTAATGATTTCAAGTACCTAGAATGTATTGAATTAGTGAGTTAACAGAGAGAAAACAAAATTTGATCAGATTCTAAAACCACTTTACTGACTTAGACATCCAAAATGAAATGTCTTTTAAAAGCTACCACAATGGAAATGGTGGTGTTGATTTTTACAGATTTCTGGAAAGAATAGCAAGTTTAGACAAAGCCTTAAATCATAAGCTCACATGGATGTCCATGAACAATAGCTTTCTGCAAATGGGTATAGTTACATGAGCAGTTATGTGGGGATTAGACAGGATATGATGAGCTAGAAGATGGTGGGGGAGGGAAGCAGCAGCTAGCTAAACTCTGAAAACAATGGTTTCACAATCTTTTCACAATTGCTTCACAAGGAATCATTACTAATATCCAAATTCTTTCTTATAAAATACATGCTTCAATGGGATATAACCTGACAATGTTGGATAACTTAATTTCTCACCTTCCCCCTTCCTCCTCATGACAAAAGAACAGAGCAGAAAGTCAGAGTTGCAAACAATCTGAGATGAAAAATCGAGTTAAGTTACCCATGTAAGTGCAAGATTTTTTAAATTCGTGTATTTCCCCATAGTTTAGTACTTGAGCAACAGCCTTCTACCACATACCACACTGGAGGTTTCAGCTTAAAAAGCTTCTCTGCTGCTTGTACTGCTTTACCAACATCATTTGCCAGCATGCTCACACTGAAGAACTGTCCCACATCCCAGTAATTGTTCATTTTTTCTAGGCTTCCTTTTCTTCCCAATAAACTGTTTAACCGTACACCTGTAAAATTTCAATTAGAAACCACAAATTTCTATCAGTAAAACGCTCGTTTGTGTCTTTTACTGGTAAATTAGTCTTTTACTGATTGGCTTAAGACTTGATTAAGCATTACTGATGAAAATAAAGAGGAGTAAGTTTTCCCCAGAAAACAACACTGCATAGTACAGAGGCAGGATCTGCAAATCACACCTCCCGTACAATTCAGAAAGCCAGAACTCCTACTACACTGTGCTGAAAAACCTCTTTTGCTTCCCGTCTGGGCTATCTGCCTCCTGATTCTCAGTGTAAGATGCTGTTGGGGTTGAGTTTCTTTCTTACAGAATTTTCTCCCATACATTGCTAGGAAACTAATTACTGGGTACTTATAGGTACTCAGGAAAGACAAAGGAAGTGCCCGAAATCCGGGGAGAGGGTGGCATTCCAGGACTTCCCTTTTGGCTGGGAGAGCTGCTCTCTTGGAGGGAATAGCGAGGCTGTTGGTTTCTCTCACTGCGGGGAGATTTCACCGGCACCACCGGAGCCCAGCTCGGAGTGCCCCAGCACCGTCTGTCCGTGTGTCCCGGGAATTCGGATCCTGCTCTCTCCCTGCCCTGCTGGAGCCGCGCTGCCGCGGTGCCCGCGCCCGCTGCTCCTTCGCTCCTGCTCTGGTTTCCCCAGGCCGTGTCCCGCACCCCCTGCTGCTGCCGGGACCTTCCCACAGCTCCAGCAATCCCCGCCGAGCTCCTGACACAGCTCGGGCTGTGACACCCTGGGCTCTCTGCTCACCCCGGCCGCTGTGACGGTCACCGCGCCAAAGGGGAAAGTGCCTGCAGTGAAAGACTCACTGGGCCCTGATTCCCTTTTGTTGTTAACGCCACAGTTATTGTTGTTATTTTGTTTATCTTGTTATATGCAGTAGTAAAGAACTGTTATTCCTATCCCCTTACATCTTTGCCTGAGAGTCCTTCAATTTCGGGATTGTAACAATTCAGAGGGGGGAGGTTTTTCATTCTCCATTCCCAGAGGGGCTCCTACTTCTGGCAGATACCTGTCTTCCAAACTAAGACAGATGCACAAATCTGTGTCCTAATCTGCATTTACTGCAAGAGATCCATGGGTAGAGGTTCACATAAGTCCACCCCAGAGCAGGGTCAGAGGAATGATTTAAAGACACTTCTGCATTCTTAACAAGGCTCAAATATGCACTTAAGACAAGACCAGATTCCAAATATAACGTTCAACTATCATCTCCCTAGGAAGACCTGCATATTTGTTTCTATTACGGGATTTCTTTGCAAATGTAAAGTGTAAAAGATGTGTTCTCTTCAGCACATACACGGAAGACGTGACTGACTCTAGGTAGACAACAAGTAAATGTCCTGGTAGATCCTCCCAGGCAATACTTCTTGTGGATCTCTCAACTCAGTGACAACAGAAACCCTTTGGATCCTTTCCCAGCATTCCTGAGGAGAACTGGGCCACACTGTCTCTTCCTGTCTTTCTGCCCTGTTGGTTCTGCAATGGGATAATTTCTGTGGTAAAGGCAGTAAAGGCAGATTACAGATGGTGCTGAAGTTGGTTCTGTGTTGTTCTCTCTCTGTGGCCCTTTAGGTGGTCATGTTACCAGCAAGCTGCTCCAAGGCAGCCAGAAGGAAAATGTGCCTTGGAGATGTCTGTGCTTTAGAGTGCCATCCAGGACCCACCACAAAAGAGCCTGAACCACCTTTCTGTCTATGCAACCCATCACTGTAAGTATTTTGTGCTCTTCGCAGGGAGAGAGGCAGAAAACTTGTCTGTGGCACTGTGTGTGGCTATTTACCTATTTTTCTCAGTTCCATTGAGCTTTCAAACTGTTGTCCTGCAACAAGCAGCAAAACTGCAAGGTTAATTCCAGAATATAGAGTTGGCTGGAGTTCAAATCCTTTGCGATACCTGCAGAGAAGAGTCAAGAACTCATATCTTATTGTTTAGAAGAACTGAAATATTGCAGAGTTTTGGTAGGTATTTCAAGCTATTGATTTATTGTAAGGATTATATGGCTAGTTGGCACCATGGCCCCAAACCCTGTTTTAAAACTTCATAATCATTAAAGGTAACTGAGACACAGCTGACAAGTTGAATGCCTGCCACTAGCAGGTGCAGGATCAGGAGATCCACCTGAAGCTTGCAAGTTCACTGCTACCCATCCATGCTGCAGAGGGGGGAAAAGAGAGGTGTGGGGGGAGAGTATTTCACAATTACAGTTCAAACCCACACTGCTGAAACTATTGTACTCAGAAGTATGATTATACAAACATACCTATATGAACAGTATGTCAAGTGAGAGCCTGCATGCATATGCATGCCTTAATGTCTTAAGAAAATTTATAACACAGTTTATCACTATCTTTCCTTATATACAGTAGATCATTGCATTTCCTGGGGATCCAGCACAGAAACCATCCTTGCACAGAGAACTAACGTAACTCCATGATCTCATGCGTATTTCATTTTGGCCTTGAGACACATTAATTATATATTTCCTCAATAAAGACACAAGTAAATCAACATCCCTCCCAATAAAGTGCATCATTCAATTTCCAGGAGAGTTTCTAGAGAAGCAAGGAAATACGTATTAAAAGATCTGATGCTCAGTAAACCAGTTCTTCAAACAGGACCCTGAAAAACAGAGGTAAGTAGAACAACTGATCTTCTACTTATTGCAGCTCTGCTTTTCATAACCAGAAGTAAAAAGTCTGAAAATGTTTTTAAACAGGTTTTTTGGTGGTTTTTTTTTCTGTTACCATTCAATGGAATGATCTCGACTACTGGTATCTTTACAGTCAGAATCAAGAAACATATCCTTGTAGATCCTCCCACATAAGCAAAACATGTCTGGAGCAGGATGATCACATGTCTGCAGGACTTGAAGCATAACTTGTAGTGCCTTCTCTCTGTCACCTGCATTATTTCTTCTGAAATCAAATACAGAGAGTAAAATAAGAGTTCAGAGCTGAAACAGTAACTGCAAGATGGGAGAACAACAGTATCCTTCATCTATCCCACAATCCATCCATCCTTACTATACACACACTTGACTTTATTTAGACTGATGCATGATTATTGGCTGACTGATGAAACCCAAACTCTGTTTCCTGTCATTGGTCTCTACGTGCAACTCATGTAAGAACTGATGCAAACTCAGAACTCCTCTATGATAAAAATCTGCCATCTAACTTGATTCTTTCCCGTGTACACACTCTCTGCACATCCTGCAACAAGAAAAAAGTGCTTGTTTAGTGCTCATTCCTGACACCACTTAACAAAAACCGCCATTTTCAGCATTCAGTGTGACAGATCATTCAGCTACGGCCAAGATTTGTAATCTTGAATCCAGAGGATCCAGAAACAATACCAGGAAATACCAATTAATTGCAAGAGAAGCCAGGTCAATCCAGTCTTACCCAAAAGAACAACAGAGCTCAATATGGAACCTTTGAACTGCAACAAGAATAAAAGGGTGAAATTGAACTGTATTTCCTGATTAAAATTCTTCATATCAGAAAAAGATTTGGAAAACTAACAGCTGTGATATGGCATCTTTCGACAAATATTTAACAATTGTGTTAACAAGAAAATAGTGATTAAATAACATTTCCATTCCTTATTATTATTAAACGATCAGAATTTTTGCCTCCATTTACCTTGCTGTTTTTCTAAGTTTAGAAATCAATATTTACTGCAAAAAGTCACTTAGAACAAACAACAATGTCTATTTGCAAGACTAATGCAAACACAGCTTAAGAGTTTAATAGCCTCTTCAACACTTTTTTTCATCACCAGAGAGATTTAAAATATTTGCCAACCCCTTTTTAGAACTGTTTACCATTTTCCAATCCCCACTTAGGTGTCCATGAACAGGCCTACAAGGACTACGACTACTTTGTCAGCAATACCAGCAGTGGATAATGGTTTCTGGTAAATTTATTACTTACATGCCCCAAAAGGATTAATATTTACTGTTAAAGGGGCTCTGTTCCTTAGGTAACCAGCTGATGCAATAAGACCAGTAATAACACATCTGTAGCAAAATTCAGACTTCTGTGTATGTTAGGTGGTGGAGAACATCTAATAAGATTAAACAGATTTGTAGCTGGTTGTGAAGGCTTTATCCTGCCTTTGATGTAAAGTGAGATGGCAGAGCATAAACTTTCATAGCAAAAGTGTATTTTATACCTGAATTTTTTTTTTTAAAGTATTCTTTTCTTCAGATTAAGTGCTCTGAAATAACTACTGGTTTTCTCTAATGAGCACACAAGGAGAAAGTAGCGTTTTTCAGTTTTACAGGAAATAAACAGGAGGCAAAAACTGGGTGGGTAAACCCACTGCACAGGTCAGCATGCTCTAACCAAACCTCTTCTGAACAAACCAGATTCTTTCACTACGAGTATCCAAGTTTCACTGCTGTTAACATTAAAGCACAGAAAATTGAGTAAACAGTGCTTAGAACAAAATTAGGCCCTAAAATTAAAGTCCAGCAGATCTCTGGTCTTGCATATTGTGATCACAAAAGTTGGCATGTGTTCTGAACTCTTCCTGAAAATACAAGAAATGCACAACTAGGACCTAATGTAGAGCACTTTAGCATGGAAACAAAATCACTGCTTCCCCAGACTTGACTCAAGTCTGCCTTTGAAAACAGGTTACTTACTAATGTTAATAAAAAGAGGTGTTAGGTATTAATTGAAAAAAGTATAATTAAAGAAAAAATACAATCAACAAAGCAAGATGCTGCTTAAAATGGGACATCATGCAGATTAACATCTCTGGTCACCAAAGGATGAACCTGTATACACCAAATACACTAGGATAATTACAAAGCACCAAGCCCTAAATAAACACTGTACTAGAAAACTTAAAATGAAAGATGTCTCTCTTATAAGGA
Source organism: Tichodroma muraria (assembly GCA_013390105.1). NCBI lineage: Eukaryota > Metazoa > Chordata > Aves > Passeriformes > Sittidae > Tichodroma > Tichodroma muraria. The sequence continues at coordinate 8,908 of WAAG01004285.1, forward strand.
AAGATTATTGTTAAAAATAATTAAATTCAACAAAATTTAGCACATGACAAGTATATACTCATCTAACAGGATATAATTAAACAATAATCAGTTTAGGTATCTTTATATTAGATCCTGTTTTACACTGCAGCAGAATTCAATGCCCATTGGATAATACAAAACCCACACAACAATTCTAATAATTTACAAATTTAGGAAGTTATCAGCTTCTAAATCCCAAAAAGAGAGGGCAAACAAAGAAAAAAACCCCAAACTACCTGAAAGGTCACATAAGCTACAAGCAAGCTCTCTGAAGTCAGTATGAAAACATTCTGTTGTATAATATGCAGAACCTATTACGCTTGACCAAGACAGGTTTTCATTTCTTATTTCAGACCCCCCACTTTGTCAGGTCTGCATGCCTAACAGCTCATAATTTGTTTCAAGGTGCCTTGAAATAGATCTGTGGTGTTATCAATAAAATAGAGGAGATTACCTTAAACCCTCTTAGGCTTAACACTGACTTCTACCTTTTTTTTTNAAAACATGTCATAAAGGACTGCTGCAGGTCATCTAATAGAATCTCCCTCTCACAGCAGGTCCATAGCCCAGCACTAGACCATAGCACCCTTGGCTGTGTCTGAAAAGCTGAATCTATTAAACCTCCAAGGACAGAGTTGCCACAGCCTCTCTGAACAGGGAAAGCTGAAATACTGTATATGACAATGCACAGGCATGAGAAGGAAGGCAGAAAATGTTGTCTTTATAGATTAACTTGGTGCACCAGCTGAGATTTGCAAAGTATATCTATCCCCTGAATACGAAGTTTTGTAAGCCAGAGTGGAATCCCAATAGGCTGCTACAGAAAGGACCCTACCAGGTCATTTTACTGCTCCTTGGTGGTTACAGGCCATCTTGCACTGAAATACAAACGTCCCTCATGGTATCACACAAACAAATCAACTTTAGGAATGAAATAGAATTTTGAAATAGGCATTTTTCAATGGTGCTCTTCAACATAGGATCTGTTAAACTCTCCACATTTGGGAGAAGATACGTCCTACCTTAAAGAAGTCTGCATATGTAACAAGTGAAAATATGAGCTACTCTTCATATTTTTTCTGGATTTTGGTGGCACAGTTTTAAGAATCATTATTCACAATCTGAAAATTCTTTCAAAATACAGTTTTAATGGCCAATAAGGCAAGACAAAAGAGTAATACTTCAACTTATTTATAAACTATATTAAAAAAACTCCATAGGCCTTGGAAAGTCATGAAACTATTTTTTTTTCCCTACTGGTTTCTTTGTTTGCACATTTTAGTCCTCCTACTGCAAACCTTACCTTGTGAAAACTTGCAGGGAAGCCAAACAGAGAAAATCAATCTACATTATCTGAACACGACAGCAGCAGAAACTTCTTCCAGTTAAGAAAGAGATCTGCAAGTTACTTCCAAAAACTAGGGCAATTATGAAAATATCCTAGTGCTCAATAAAACACTGCCAAGTCTCCCCAAGCACAATGCTAGGAATTAAAGGGAAATGAACAAGGAGTAAAAATTAAAAACTAAAAGTCATGATGACTTTTACAAATGCCTGACACATTTATGTTCAGTACAGTGTACAGTTTTTAAGCTTTATTTAAAAAGGAAACAAAATTATTAGGATTAGGGAAAAAAAAAGAATTCAAATTGAGGGAATGATCAGTGACACGGAATCATTTTTGTATGAAGTAATCTTCAATAAACTAAGGTTTTTCAGACAGAAATGGCTACATAGAAATTCTTTTTCTTAAAACAAAAGTTGCCCTGCAAGGCACCTTTATAGCCTCTAATCACTTCCTCAAAATTGGTACCAGTGTTCTGCTGCCAGTTTAGTTTTGCCTGACAGCTTGTATCCTCCAGAAACTGCTGGCTGATTCACTTGCCAATTTGCTAGCTTGCTTGCTGCAAGTTTTGCCATGTGGTTTATCTGTTTGCTGATCCTACCACGTTTCTTCAATCACAGAAGCAATCTTCTCACTTCCCTGGTCTACACAAGCCTCTTGAATCCAGCTGTCTTATCCAACTATCCACTCCTCCTCTACCTCTCTGAATTAGTCTGTAAGGCAAGAAATTCCTATCACAGCATCTCACCTGGAATAACACTTGGAACACACAGTAAGAATAAATGTTCCTTTCCTCTTTTCCTTTCTCTTTGACATCATAGCTCCTTTCTTGCTCTCGAAATCCATCCTCTTGATGGTGAATCCTTCTCTACAGTCTTCATAAGAAGGCCTAGTTTTAAATATTCTTAAACCAAAAAAATCTTCCTGCTTCACTGACTGGTTTTCCCAGCTTTAAAGAACTGGAAAGGTTACAGAGCCAAAACTACTCAGTGAACCAGGTCTTTGCCCAACAAAGTTAAAGCATGGATTTGACTGGAACAAGAATTAGCTCACTCTGTAGGTAACAGGTGGTGTAATCTCTTTTTTCTCAGTTTTTTGTTCACATCTTCCCCTGCATGGTTTGTTTCCATCTTGCTAGGTGGAAAAGACTATATGTGACAAAAACTCTTGTATTAGTGGAAATTATTTTCTCAAGGGAATAAACATTTCGTTTCCTTTTCATTTCATGTCTTAATGACTCCATAGCAGATGATCTGAACTACTACTAACTGCACAGAAACCTACAGCAAAAACACTTTAAAAAGTTCTTAATTAAGAAATACAAGAACTCATTTTAATTTAACATTTAAGACTTAGTACACTTGCATTTTCACTTAAAACCAGAAACTAATTTTTGAGTTAAGATACATTTCACTGAGGATGTATTTTCCTGTAGAATCTTCAATATTTGAAACAGTGAATGATGAAAAAAAGACCCCAAATTAGGCTTTGACAAGAACTAAATTTACAAGCCTCCAGACAGAAATGACAAAGAAAAACACTAGCTTTTTTCCCTCCCTCATATACACTTCAGGTACTACAGGAAAGCCTGGCATATAAAATGAGGAGGCCCACAACATGTTTTTTTACTAAATTTGAGTAATCACAGAACAGAACATCTTAAATACCCCAGTGCTTCAATGGGAACAATTTTCTGTGGCTACTATTATTCACAATTACTAGCATTATTCACAATTACTAGTGATTTTCTACTTGCACCCCATTACACCCTTCACTTGTTAATTGCCTTCTTTTATTATGGTACTGGAATATGTTGCTTGTTAAAACACAGCATGCTGAGTCAAATAATAGTGACTGCAGCTGTCCTCATCTTTAATATAAAGGAAGATAAAAGTGCCCTGGAAAGAGACTAAAATTTTCACAGTTCTGGCCTCATGCCAGGACTGGGTTTGGTTTTAAAATCTACTCTGTTTTGAACAGAAATTGGCATGCCCTTGGGCCTCTTTGCAAGTTTCCAGGACATTATAACTCCAGCCCTAGTAAATAAGACCAATTAGAAAATTGTCCTCACACAGTGCTTGCCTCCTAGGCAAGGTGTACCCATGGACAGAAACAAACAGCCATCCATATCCGGAACACCCAGCCCTCAATTGCACAGCATCTTACTTCATACAAATACTACAAATATACAAATATTGAAAATACTCGTATTGCACATTTAGACTAAACTTACACCTGAAGATGTCTAAATTAAGATACAATTAGACTTACATCTCAGCTAGAAGGCAACAAGGAGGAATGCCTCAAACCAGCCCATTTTGTACAGAAAAGAGCACTCTCTTTTCTGTACAGAATGTACAGAAGAGAGCACTCTCTGCTGTGTTCCTATGTTACATCCAAATTACTTAGCTTAAGACACTGGAAAAGCAATAACCCTTTGCTCTATAGGACTTCTAAACAAGCCTCTAGGATGGTTATGTACTCAGATTGCCCAGGCTTGGAAACAAGCTCAAGCCTGTCATTGCAAACATCCATTGTTAGCCTCTGATGATAGACATGAGAGATGACAAACCCAAGATGCTCTCAATTCTGCTCTGAAACGGCAGCCAGAGAGGAAGACAGCAATCTAGGAGAGGGGCTGTGCTTAATCACCTGCCGTATGAATCAGAGGTCCAGAAATCAGCATGGAAGTGTCTGCCTGCCCCACATAGGACAGCAAGTGCCTTAGTACCTGCCTGCACAGTACCCATCAGTGAGGCCCTGCTTGCTTTGCTTGTGATCCAAGCCAGGTCAGACTCGGGCTGGCTCTGAGGCAGAGGACATGCAGCTAGGCTGGAATGGCGCAGAATCTGAAGTAAAACATTCCTGTCCCTTGCCTTAGCACTAGCTGTTAACCTGGACCTGCACACAGCTGCACTTCAGACTGGGCTTGTGCCCACCTGCTGAACCAGCAGAGGTGGTGCTGAACCCTGAGGTGCCCAGAAACAGCCCTGCAGCCCTTCCTGCCACGGCGCTGGCTCTGCGCAGCACTAGAATAACTCTGACTCGACAACGCAAGGCAGACTAATGGCCAAGAGAACTCAGTTACAGAGTCCAAGAGGAAATAAACTATTTACTCTCTCTGGATCACAGTTCTAGTATACTTTTTTATGAAATTAAGCACATTAACATTCTGCAGGGTCAGATATTCTTACAGCTGCTAATTCTGTTCTGCATCTGATGTATTTTTTTCCTGGCAGGCTCAATCAGCTGTACTGAGCAACATTAACACTGTTCTGTATGTTGAAATTAATAGAATATGAACTGAAACTGATAAAGATAGGGATTCAAAAATTTCCTGGAAGTAAGATGCCAAATGCAACATTTTAGGGGTCATTTTGAACTAAATGGACTTGCTCAAAAAATGTCTAAGTCTCAGCTTTTGAGTTTTGTCCGTCATTTTGTTTGAAGAAGGCAAAAACATCTGCAGAAGCTAAATTCTGCATTCTTACCAATGAAAAACCAGTCCTTTATTTCTGAAATACCTTTTCTACAGAAATGTTTAAATTGTTCCCAGAAGAAAACAAGGAGAGTCATGCTGGTTTAGGCTAATAATCAATTTAATGAAAGCTGTTGACTGGGAAAGTAAGTTCATGAGCAATTAATTTTATCTTACCTTACCAGGGTGCTATTTGCATTGTCAAAACAGAAGATTTAATGGCATGGATTTCACATGCTGCTCAAAATACAAAGAATTTGAAGACCAAGACAGTAAAGGAGCTTGCCAATTTTGTTATGTGCATCTAAATGAAAAAGTTTTAAAAACTGATTATATGAAGACATTACCTAAGGACAAGGAATGATTCTAGCATCATTCTTACTGGCAAGTTTAAACATTTTGAGTTAAATTCCTGAGATAATTTTTTAAAAGTTCTGAAAAACAGGGCTAAATCCATATGCAGTATTTTTCTGAGCAGTAGTTTAGCATTTACTATTGTGTCTGATGAAACTGTCAGATAGGACCAGACTTACTACCATTTTCCAGAAAATGCCATAGGAACTGCGTTTCCAGATCTATTATTAAGTACTTAAGTACTTACTCTCTTGGATTTATGCCATCCTGATGTTGTCTAATGCTAATTTTTAGTTAGCTTGTAGGTCACAATTTTAATAGTATGTGGATTGCATCTAGCCAGTTCCTTTTATTATTACATATGATTTCATTTGCCTGAGACCTATTTTCTCTGGCAATCTTAATGTAAATTCTTCAGAAACTGAGTAATTACTATACATAGGTACTACAAAAATCTGTACCTAACTAGAAGAGTTCAATAATATTTCAGTGTTTCCTAAAGTAATGACGTACCTGCAGGTCCTGATGACCATCCAGCCCCCCCAGGAAGCTCTATCATGAGTGCATATTCATGGATCAAGCAGTGCTTATTACCTATTACTTTAATAAATCACTCATAACTCTATCACACTAAACTTTTGAAGACATTGAGAATAATCAGTGACTCAGATTAAACAATCTCAGACTGACCAAGAACTCCTTGGTATCACTGGAATCTTTTGCAGTTAGTCAGGTGGCCTTTGGAACAGAGCCACTCTCCTGGTTGTTGACAAAGTGATGGTTGCTGGAAAACAACCATTTCAAAACTTACAAACTGTCCTGCTGCACAGTACTTATGGGATTAAGGAGAGATGACTGTGATGAATATCAATGTTTGCAGAAAGGGAAGGGAATTTGACATTATCTGCACTATAAATTTATATATAAGCCCATATGGAACAGCAATAAAACGAAACAACTTCAATCAATCATCCTTACCGATTCAATGCAAAAGCATAATGAAACTTAATGTTGTGTTGATCAGCCAGATCACAGGTAGGAAGCATTTCTAGTGTTTCTACCAGCTTCACCATAGCATCATAGTCCTGGAAATTTTAAAAAAATAAATAAAAAGGATTGAAGTAGAAAAAACTGAAAGGAGGAAAACATCACTAAACTAAAATGTATCGTGATCACTAGACAGTTTCTCAGGTGACTGTTCCTAGGAGTCAGAGAAACAGCCATGAAGGCTGTGTAGGAACACAGGGATTTTGTCTATCCATGTCAGTGCTTGCCTCTTCCTCATCACAATGCCCAAACCACTGAATCCCTGTAGCCAGTTTGACCAATTACACTCCCAGCCACAGAAGAAGAGATGACAAGTCTGGCTTTTTCAGGCCTTATTGGGATCTTCTGATGAATGACACCTCAGCAGGTCACTGTGGACTCAACCACAGCTGTCTCTGAAGTACATCAGCCACTTGTGCACTCATTTTGGTTTCTCAGGGGTAACCCACATCTACACTACTGAAGAGGCCAGTTTAGTGACATTTCAAAGGGCCTTGTGTTCCCTTAATATTTTTGTTCAAAACATGTTTTGAGACGAGTACATTTCTCAAGGGAGATCTTTCATGACCACTAGAGCCAGTCCAAATGAAGCTGGATAAAGTGCTGAAGGAAAACATGCGTGTCAGAATGAAAAGTTTGGTAATGAAGGATGATGTGGTCACCCATTGCTCTCACAACGCATTTATACACAAGAAATAATCAACTTAGCTCCTGATGGGGAAAAAAATTCTATAGAATGGTTTAAATTATATTTGAAAATGGAAGTTAAACACACAGACTGTCAATTTGGAATGACAGCACACGAGCTACGTTTCAGCAGAAGCAGAACTTATTTTAAAAAATTAAAACAAGAAAAAAAGGTGCAATTATATTTCAAAAGCAAATTAATGTTTCATTGAATTATAGTTCTCAATTTGGGCATCTCTAGCCAATACAATGGTCATAACAAATGCATTTTCTTAATTCCTAAATATTTTTAACTTTATGAGGGGAGGGAAGAAAAGTAGGGGAGAGGAGGGCAAGGCAAACATCTTGATTCAGTAGGGATTTCTGCTTTGTTTCTTTTTAAGGAAGTTAAAAATTGCTAAAAACAAAGGGAGAGATCCCGGGAAGTCATCTAATTTGAATCTCTTGTTCATAGGTGTAGTAGTTTGGCCGTGATTGGCCAATGTGTATTACTGACATTTGATAAAACCAATGAAAGCGTGGGTACGCCTTTTACGATACACCTTTTTTAAATGCAAACCTGGGAATCAGCTCTCTCTTGGTTTCCGGCAAAGGCTCAGGTAAGAGCTCCTGCCGAACATTCTCTGCTCCCCCTCTCCCCACGTGGCCGTCGGGCCTGGGGGGGAGGGGGAAGCAAGTCAGGCTGACCGGGAAAAAGGAAAAAAAGACCGCAGAGCCAAACTGTGAGCTTCGTTGCTGATATCTGGCTGATGGAATTCAAGTTTTCTTCTCCTG
>WAAG01004288.1:0-18411 GCA_013390105.1 Tichodroma muraria
TTTTATTGTTATTTTTATTATTAATATTTTTGAATGGTTCCTCACCCTCTCCTCTTTCAACGTAGGACTTCTTGGCCACCCCCACCCTGCCCCTCACTCTGTCCCCGTCCCGCCAGCCGAGGACTCTTGCAATTCGGCACAACTTGTTCATGGTATCCATGTTGTCAGTGTATTTGGTGTAGACTTTTTGTTTGTTTTATTTTGCTTCGGATTGGTAGAGACTCGATCTTGTGTGGAGAAAAAGAGAGAGAAAACAAAGGAGAGGAAAAAAAAGTAAAACCCGCAAAACTAAATGCAGCTCAAAAGAGGCGATCAAGGACTCCCTCAGTGGATTGTAAGGAAGATTATTTTTGTCGTCTGAGTCCTTGGTCTTCCAACTTGTTGCAAACTGAGTCTGCCTTGTATGGTGCTGAATGTATGGAAGCCTCTTTCAGGTTCCCCTGTTCTTGTTGCCCATGTTACTCCTGTACTCCATGATCCCTGGCAAAGGATAAATATGTCACAAAAGGGTGAGACTTACATTGAAACTCCTGACTTCTTGTTTTCCTTTTTTTCCTGAGATCTTTCCGTGTTCGGGGAGGGAGGAGTTATGGATTTTTCGCACTTTCCAGATGTATTAAAGTTGTTGTCATTATTTTTATATTCAATGTGAATATTTCTAGTCAGGCTTTTTAAGAAATTGATGTAACGGGAAACTTTAATACCATCAAGTGCCTTTTGCAATTCTTCTGCAGAGCTCTCCTCCAGGGGTGGGGATTTCTGATCTGCTCAGCAATGTAATTGCAGTCTCTTTCTTCCAAGGTATCTTGTTGCTTTTTTTTCCCCCTTCCATTTCTCTTCTAATGGCACTGTGCACTCAACTAGATTATTTACTTCAAATGAATTGTGAATGTTTGTAAGCTACCCGCTGTACTTGTTTCGTTGTTTTGTTTTTTGTTTTTTTTTTTTAATTTATAAACTTTAGTTTAACACTTACCTCTGCTGCTGTGTCGTTCCTGAGAGCGGACACGGATTTCCCTAGTGATATTTTTTCCCCGCAGCAGACCTCAGGCCGTAGCTCAGACCACATCCCTTCTTTTCACACTTGCACGGTGAGGATCGTGGAGCCTGGCAGGGATCTGGGCCACCTTGCCCGGCTGCACCGGTCAGCGCTGATGCCCATTCCCTCCCGGGGAGGCGGAGGGGACCCAGGAGCTCTGGCCGGGAGCCTTAATCACTCCTTTGGTAACGTCTGTCCCGGATGGAGCGATCTCCCATCCGCCGGAGAGTCGGGGTCACTGGCTGAATTTACGGGTGCTGGTAGCGGTGAGGACGCGGTGCAGTCGGAGGTGCACTGAGACCTCGAACTGCTTTTCCTGGTCGGTGGCAGCCTCACCGTGCAGGCTGCGGGCCGTGCCCGTTTAAAACCTTGGCGGATCCTGGGGAAAGTGCGTGAGTCGGTGAATTGTTTTCTCTCTGCTGAAGCCTGGCGGAGAGACCGGGGGCGCGGGCTCAGGACTGGGCTGCAAGAAGGGGCTTCGGCGACCTCAGCGAAACTGCCCAGGCCGTCTGTATCCCGACACAGCCGCGATAGCCGCTTGGGGCAGCCTCCCTCCCGCCTTGGACTGAATCTCCTCCAAGCCTCTGCGGCGAGGCCGGGTCCTCGGCGCGGTGCCGGCGGCTCTTCCCCGCCGTCGGCTGCTGTCCTCGGGCATCTCCGCCGAGGCCAGCGCTGCCCGAAGGGAAGGGCAGGCTGACGTGGGGTGGACAGCTTCACCCGGGGCCCGGGACTGTGCCCTGGCGCTCGGAGGGACCGGCCCCGGTGGTGGCAGCAGTTGATTCTCTGTGCCGATGGAGCCCTGCCCGGACCACGCTCACAGGCGGCCGCGTTGCCTGGGCGCCGCTGATTCTTCATCACCGCCGGCTTCTTTCCCGCTGGTTGGCACGGGCTTTCGCTGCGGCTCCCGGGCACGGAGTGGCTTGCAGGAAGCCCTTGCTGCCCCATCGCTTCCCGGCCACTATGCTTGCAAGCTGCCCCAAGATGCAGCCGGGTTATTTCCCTGTCAGCCCCTGGCTCCGGCCCTCCTCTGCTGTCATGTCGCTTTCCCCAGGCTCGGGCACCCCGTAGGTTAGCTGTCTCCGGGCTGGCACCTCCAGCATCCCTCGGCGGCAGTGGCTGCCCGTGGCTGAGGCTGGGGACGAGCTCTCTGTTCCCAAAGCCGACAGCTGTCGTGACACCGGAGGAAATGCTTTGGAAGGGTTTGGTTTTGCTCTGCCGGGCGTGTCGGCGGTCCTGCTGCCGAAAGGAGTGCTCCAGATGTAGCAGTCCCTTGGCAGATACCACAGGACTGACATTTATTTGGCGCGATCCCGAAGCTCCCGTCTCTTTCTTCTTTTTTTTTGTAATTATTTCCTTCCGTCGTTCACAACACTTTCCTTCCTGGAAAAACGAAACTTTTGGACGGCAGGATCTGGACCCCCGTGCACTTAGGGAGGTAAAGAGGTGCCACTGCTGCCCCGCAGATTGCGTTTTCCTGGCCCCTGGGGACGTTTCTCTGCCTGCAGCCCCGTACGAGACACCGAGCCGCTGACTGTTTCGGCTTCGATGGTACAGTTCACACCAGCGGAGGTTTTGTCCCCGGCGGGGGTGGCTTTCGGCAAAACCAGCTGTGGTTCCTATCGGGCCCCCTGTTCGAGGGAGCGGACTGTTTCTAAGCCTAATTTTTTTCCCCCTTAGGTGACCGTATTGTATTATTTTGATTCGTCCTTGCTAATGGATGTAGTGCTCTATCAGGGAGACTCCTGATATAAAAGGGAAGTGACGGTTGTTAGAGATTCCTTGGGTTGTAACTCTGGGTAACAGACTCAGAATAAAGTGTTAAGCTATTTTCCTGAACCAGGTAAACTAACCATGAACCAGGTAAAACTAACATGCATTTTACTCGAGATAGAAGTTGCTGGAAAAGCGGATTTGAGTTAAGTTGCCTGGAATTTTAGTATTGGTGTCTAATATGGAATATTTATGCATCGACAGTGTCTTCTTTTGACGTTGACAAAATCTGATACTTGAGAAACATCAATATTAATTATTGGGAAAATTTAATCGATAATTTAATGGATTTTTTCTGGAATTTGAGGCATTTCTATTCCTATTTTTCTTTATAATTTTGATTTTTGAAATATAAAGCAAACTCTCTGCTTCCTTTATCTTTTCTTAATGGCAAAATCCCCAGTAACACACGTGTAACCGTACCGAAGCCAAAGGAATTACTCTGTATTTTTGGCGTTTAAGTCACCAGCAAAACCTGGGCTCTATCTAACATGCTGTCTTCACACACCCGCAAACACACATTCAGCTCATGAATACATGCACGGCTGCTACGTAAAAATAATCTCCCTAACGATATGTCCCAATTTCGGCCTCTCACGCAAACCCCAAATCGTACAGCGGCCGTGGGAATCATTTTCAATCTGACCATGGGCAAGCTCTAGTCTTAAAAAAAAATTCTTGCGAAGACAAGGGGGAGAGGGGGGAAATACCGCAGCTCCAAGAAATTCAATTGTTGAAATGTAATGTAAATTGTGTATATCTTTGCATATGTCTCCATTGGTTCTTGTGTTTGTGTATTAAACAGTCGCACAAGCGCAGAGTCCAGCTCTGCAGCCGGGAGGCTGCCTATATTTAGCTACCTCCCGCTCTCTCGCAGGGTAATAAAACAGGAAACCACGTTGACTTGCCCCCCCCTCCGCACATGCACACACACACAGGTAGAAATCGGCGACACTTTCCCGGGAGGAGGAGAAGCAGCAGAAGATGCCGGGGCACAGGCAGCCCCCCCGGCAGTGCGGCACCTGCCCAGCCTCCCAGGGGCTCCCGGGAGCAGGGGCCAAAGGTGGCCCGAGGTTAAGGGCCTCTCCCCGGCAGGCCTTGGCAGGCTTTTTTCCGCTCCGCTTCGCCTGTCAGCGGGACGCGCCCCGCGGGCGGCCCCTGGCCGGGGGCGCGGGAGATCCCGGCCGCCTTTCCAGCGGCTCTCCCGGGGCTGCAGCACCAAACCACGGGGGCAGCCGCTCCTCTGGGACGGCTCCGAAGTCAAGGACAGGGGGTGCTTCTCCGGACGGCCGGAAAGCCAGACCCCTCCGCCTCTGGAGATCCAGGGCGCTGCCAGTAGTGTCTCCGTCGAGCAGCCCGGCTTTTCCCGAGGTGATGGGGAAAATAAAGGGCAGGTCGTTTTGTCCCGGCCACATAATCGGGGATATTACCTCTCCCAACCTTTCCGAGAGCCGCAAAAAAGTGGCCTTCCCGTTGTCCGCTGCTGCGGGGAACAACTTGATTAACCGGGGAGCAAGGTGAACCAGGGAGCAAACAACGCCTTTCCCGACCGGGTGTCACGGCGGTCTGTGCCGGGACACCGCACCGCTCTGGGACAGGCAGGGCTCCCTCCTCCGGGGGCGAACAGAGACGCCGGTGGGCCGGCAGGCTCAGCCCTGGAGCTTCTGGCCCCGCTGGGGCTGCCGCCTGCGGGACTCCCGCGCAGCTCCGCGCCCGGGCAGCCGCACTAACCCGCACCGCGGCTGGCCGGTTCCTTGCCGAGGGACCACGGGAGAGGGCTGACTCTTATCCGCAGGTGGGGCTTGCCATTTTCCTAGAACACGTTTAATAGTTGTGGCGTGGGTTTTTTTTGTTTTGTTTTAGTTTTTTTTCGTTGTTTTTTTAAAGGGAGGGATGGAGCGGAGTGAGAGGGCGAGTTCACGCCCCGGCCGGCCCGGGAGGGGGGTATCGCGGTGACTGGGGCAGGCCAGGGACGAGGGCTGACCTCCTTCACCCACAGCCGCAGACACCTCCCTGGCTCCCTCCTAGACAGGTCCTTCGGCCCACAGAGGAAAACCCTGGCAGAGGATGAGGGGTTTGGCTCCTCGGTCCGAGGCCCTTGGGATGGCTGAAGAACCATCCCCGGCTCTTTCTCTCCGGTGTTTCCCCAGGCCTGTTGCCGCATTCCGGAGCCGCTAGAGGTGTTTGGCATCCCAAGTGATGCTGGCGATAGTCAGGGTGATCCTCGAAAAAAATTGAAGTGGAGAGTGGTGGCTGCAGAGCTGCAGGTTAAGCCGTTTTGTGGTTCTCAGGTGCGCCTGTGGCTTCTTGCCTAAAATTTCACTCGGCAGTAAAGAGGCCACGGCTTGGGCTCCCGAAGGACACGGATGGCAGCCAGCAACACATCCTCAGCTGAAACAGAAACTAGCCAGGGAAGTCTCTCCCGCAGCCGTTTCTCGGCGCTGGGAGAGACAAAAAGGGGCACAGAAGGCGACCCGCAGGGACTACCTGATGTCTACAGGGGGGTGCAAGTAGCCACCAGAACTGGTGAACGATGTCCTTCCCACAGAGTANGTAAGGAAAAAAGAAAAGAAGCGTGGGAGCTAGGAAGGCCACACGCAGCCCTTTCATGCACGGCTGATTGACAAGTAAAACAGTGCTTCCACACCGAACAAGAATGGCAGAAAACCATAAAACGAATGGAAAGGAAAAGGCGGGTCTGCTTTTCAGCTTTCCGGGTCTGGAGGGTATCAGCGTGCGAGCAGGGGCGCCGGCGGCCGGGCAGAGGGGCGGCCGGGGGATTGCCGCCAGGCCGGGGCCGGCGCTGGGGCGAGCGCTCACGGGACAGGAGCCGCTTCTCGGGCGGGGGCGCGGGTTACGGCGTTGTTTCCTAAATTGCTCTGCGGGGAAAGCAAATCCTGCAGGCAGTGACGGCTCTGAAAAACACCTCTGCCCGCTGCTTCAGAGCCCGACTCTGCCTGTCGGCTCCGGCGGTGTGAGGACTCCGCTCGGCACCGGTGATCCGCTCTCCGTTAACGTCGTCCGACGGCGAAACAAACCCCCGCTGCTTGTCTCCCGGGTCGGGGTAAATCCCTTCGCCCACGGATCTACGCTGGCGCTTAAACTGGCCAGAGAAACGCTTTGTGTCGCAAAGGACTCGAGTGATAATTAAGGATGAAATGCGCGTGGAGAGGACTAATATTATTTTTGGCTTGTGCCGGAATAATACAGATTTGCAAACTGTACGAATAAAGTTGGGTAGGCTGGAAGGGGAGGGAGGAAAGGCGGTTCTGCCGGCTGTCGGCAGAGCTAGGACTCGGTGGCAGGGTTTGTGCCGGGCTCCTCTGCTCAGGAGGCGAAAGCGAGGGACAGGTCGTGCTTGGGACTTGCCTTTAGGCCCTCGACCGCGATACCGGGCGGCGGCAGGGGGGTGGCCGGGTGTGCAGCTCTGAAAACACCCCGAGAAATCACGGGGACGTTTTCCTTCGTGTCATGCGCGGATTTACCGAGGTGGCGGCATTGCCACTCTGTTCTGCACGGTTGCACAGTACTTCAAAATGACCACATAAGACAAATAGTCTTTATTTGGCTTATTAATAATAATAATAAAAATAGACGATTCGCGGTTCTCTTTATTCAGTTAAGAAAGAAAAATGGTGGCAAAGGGGGAGCTTCTATGGACGTGCTACATTTTCCCAGCGACCAGAACAAGAGAAGAACTCGTGCGCTCATTCGCTGATTATAAACCCCTCTCTGCAGGGGTGCAGACTGTGATTTTGTCAAGCAACTGTGAAGGTTCCTTTCATTTGTCTGAAATTTGTCTAACTTCCCGGATTAAAAAAAAAAAAAAAAAAAAAAGAGTCTGGAAGAAGCAGACGGGTTTCCTCCGGTCTTCGAGGAGAGCTTTTGCTTTTTGCTGCGCGGATTCGCGGCCACTGGGAAGTTATGTTTAGATGTCCATGTCAGATCATGGCTCGTGGGAGCACAATAACATAGTTTTACCCAAAATACCTCCAAAAGATACTGAGATAACCACTTCTTTTTTGCGAACAAATTATTTCACTAAAAAGGAACAGAAACGAAGGTGCGAGAAAAAAATCTATCGCATGCCCTCTGTACGGGGCGAACCTTTAAAGGGAAAACCGACATTTTTACCTTGGAAAATAATATGTGCAAGATTTGCAGCGTGGAAACTACTTGTAAACTGATCTCGCCTCGGGAAGAATGTTGTTTTCAGTGGGGTGGCAAAGCCCTCGGCCAGGCAGGCGTGGCGGGGGTGAGCGGGGGGCTGAGGGCTGGAGAAGGCGGAGAGGCCGGGGCCGCTGCACCCGCGCGGGACCGGGGGAGCGGGTCCCCGGACATCCCCTCATGCCAAGGACAGGAACAGCTGCGGGGGATGCAGCGTGTGCCTGGCAGAAGACATATTCCAGAAGGTCTCCCCATCTTTACCCTCCTGCACCTCCAGGAGGTGCCTGCTAGCTGCTCGGGACAACCTCTCATCGCTGCCGCATCCCGCCCGATTCTCTGCTTCTTGCCTCCCACTCCCCGCAAAACCTTCTCTGACTGATCGAGCGGCTGTCCCCTGTCCCCTCGCCATGAGCAGGGCCATGCAAGCTCGCGGCAGAGCTCTCGTCACCGGCCGTGGCGGACAGCGGGGCGGGAGCTCCCGGAGGCCCTGCCCCGGTAGGGCGGCAGTCCCGCTGCCTCTCCCGGGCCCTGCCAGAGCCCCGCGGGGCTGCTCCCGGCCTCCCGCGGCCCGGCAGGGAGGGTCTTCTCAATGCCAGGCCTGTGTATTTGTAGTTTGATTTCGCACGTCAAGGATAATTTCTTCATACAACTTAATGGACGCGGCTTGACATCCATAATGATCGCTAATCATTCAAATTATTTTTGCTAGCGCCCAGACATGTTCCAGTTGTTGTGATAGATCGCGTTTCACCCATAATGACGGACAATTACCATTTCTAATTCGCCGGCTTTTGACACCTAAATCCACCCACCATATGTGGCTGAAACGCGCCGGGTTCGGCGGCGAGGTCCTGATGACATTTGCAGCGAGCCCCTCTCCTCTGAGCGGGGCACCTGGGATGCCACCCACCCCCGGCACCCCCGGCCCTTCCCCAGGTCGCCGGAGCCCGGCTGCTCGCCATCGCAGGCCCCCGGACGGCAGCTCCTGGCCGGCGGGGACCGGAGCGAGTCCCACGCGGAGCAGCCGGGCTCCTCTCTCCCCGCACGGGCGCCCTTCGGGGCAGCCGGGCTGTGCTCGCCGCCGAGGCGCTTGCACACCTCAGGGCATCCCAGATGGAAAGCGGTTTGATCGGGGAGTCAGGGCCGTCCCTGCGGGCTGTTCCCTTCCCTCCACTCCTATCACCATCGCGGCCAGGGAAACCCGCGTGTGTCTGTGCTTCGATCCTCCATGACCCCACAGCCTTGAACTGTCCTCTGCGGGAGAGACAGCGAAGCGTGACGGGGAGGTTCAGCTGCAAACAGGGCGCGCAATGCCTTTCCATTGCTTCCACCACGTTTTCTGGGATATTTACCTCCGCAGTTGCCCTAGAACTAGATGCACACGATGTAAGGTGTCTCTGCGGGACCCGGTGAGGCCAATGGAAGCGGAATCAGCAGCTCCGCGACAACGTCCAAGCCCCAGCGCCAGTCGCCCGGCACGGCCTGGCCGTCGGGGCACCCGCAAGCTCGGCGGAGAGATGCACCCCTGTATTGGGTCTCGTTTGGCGGAAAGGAAGTGTGAGGATTCACCCTGGGTGATTTCTTCGGGGTTGTTTGGGTTTATTTGTTTTTTGTTTGTTTGTTTAGCTGTGTTTGGTTTTGGTTTTGTTATTGTGAATAAACGAAAAAAGCCGCCCTTGTTTGTCTTTAATCCCTGCACGGCGGAAGCGCCACCGCAATGTCGGTGGCACAACGTTCCCGCCCAAGTGCTGCAAGGCGGAACCTCCACGTTTCTACAGAGCGGTAGGCATCGTCTGTTTTTTAAAACTTGGGTATTTCTGCTGCATTAACGTTTGAAGAGTCGCATCAAACATTTCCTTCGTCAGGAATAACTGACTGTGGATACTGTAGGCACAGTTGCAAGGACGGACAGAGAGGGAGCAAAGTCAGATCCTGAGGTTGTGCTGCTCTGCCCCGCATTGCAATGCTCCCTGACGCAGCCCAAGGAGGAGTCAGAGTGACAAGAGAAGCCCAGACAGAGCCACGCAGGCACGCGTGTTTCCAGTGGGACAGACAGGGGGCTGGCGATTACCGGCGTGAAGATCACACATCGGGGCATGTCGGGGTATTACGCGGGCCTTCTCAGTACCCCTGGTGAGATGAGTCCCCAGGCTGTTCCCCCCGAGTGCTTCTACAAACCCAGCCACGAACCCGTTTCTCCGCTGGGCACCGACACAGCGACTGCCGGCCGCGGCGGGGCGAGAGGACCGACGGGCCAGGCGGGGATGCGGACGGGGGCCACAGCCGGGCCACAGCCGCCGGACTCCGGCTCGGGGTGGCGAGAGGGAACTGTCATCCTCGGGAAAGTGCTGAATCTGGCGTGGCCGCCGCCCGGACCGCCCCGGCCCTGCTGCACCTTCCGCGGCAGCAAAACGGCCCCGCAAAGGACAAACACGCCAGCCCCCGCTTTGGACAGCTGAGGTGCAGGAAATAGGTTCACATAGCCTTTTTAACCGAGCAAGTGCAAGGATTTAGCCATCCATATACTTGAAAATAAAGATTAGAGGGATTGGCTACCTGAGGTTTCTCGGCTCCCGAGGAGGTATTTTGATAAGGAGGTTTATTTCTAGTTAAACTTCCAAGGCATGTCTGAGGCGTTATTGCGCTTTCCCCAAGAATTAAACAAAATACTTTCTTAGCCCTCGAATTTGAGGTAAAGATGATGGAAAAAAAAAAAAAATCACCAGCCCAGTACATACTAAAAAAATAAAACAACTGCGTGTCAGCAGGTACCGCCTGGCTGCCGGGAGCGGGGCTTCTGGCCCGGGCAAGGCAGGCTGGGCTGAAACGGCCCTTCCTTAGGCGGGGCCAAACACACCGCCGGGGGACCCCGTAGTTCCGAGACTGGGGGTCCGAACTGCATAGAGATAGACCCACCAGTGGGAGCGGGACTGGGGCTCAGGTGCTCAGCAGTACTAAGGAAGTCACGAACGACGCCCCAGTAAGAATCCCTCAAATTCAGAATAGCAGTAATTGCTAATGACCTTCCCTTGCTTTGGACATACAGGTTTGATTAAAGGGTCTTTTAAGTTATTTTCCCCTATAGCTTCTGCTAGGCGTCTGGACTCAGACAGCTCCATTTCAGGCAGGTTCGGTCTGAGGCTTTTGCCACGGTTTAGATCACGTTTGCACCTTCTCCACTCTGACCTTCATAGGCACATCCTCATTGATTGCAGTGAGCTTCCTAAAACCAGGCAAAACACCATGGCATTCAAGAACTAGTAAATAAATTTTCCTATATGTTTTTGACAAAGATTATCCTCTTACTATATGTATCGATCTAGATAGAGAGTGGTGATATATAAATTTATGGGGGGGGGAAGAGAAAAAAAAAAGACGCTCTATGTTCATTCTCTCCTAGGATAAGGAGAGAAAAACAATGTTTCAGAGATAGAAGGTCCCTTTTCCTTGATAACTTTGTAAAATACATATGACTTTATGTCTTAATGCACCACCTTAGACCTGGAGATCTCAGTGAATTGTGTGGAGCAAAACCTATTCTGCATAGTGTACTGTATCTTTATTCCTTCTGCAGAGTATTTTCTAGGTATTGTTGGAACAGAAATGCCTCCTCGCTTCCTAGCAGTTGTTCCACAGTAGTATTAAAGGATGAAGACCTCAGCGCTTCTTGCTTGTCTCCTCCCTCAGGAGATCCCGCTGGACCGTCCCACAGTCCCCTGCTGGTACGCGGCGTCTGACACTGCCATCTTGTGTTCTACAGTTCCAGCTGTTATTTACGAAACCAATTTCAACGAAAACGTGTAGCTGCGAACATAAAAGGTGTAGCTGAGACAGTTAAACACATGTTCTCAAAGGGAGTCGCCAAGCGCTCGTTTTATTTAAAAGGCTAAATTTCAACATTTTAGCTTCTAGCTGAAGAGCGAAGTTTAAACATATTTGAGCCTGGGAGATTTTCATGAAGATGGGCAGGTTTCTCTGTCTCTATCATGGTACAGCTCTCAGGTCTCTCTAGTGCCACTTTTCTTCTAGTAATGTTTACCATTCTCTAGGAAGAAAGTAGAAGAATTTATTTATCCCGTGCAGACACAAACATGAAGGTCATGTCAATACTTTACTGTGTATTTTCTGCCTTTGCTACCAATGCTGTAACCTAAGACAAATCTCTGCAGACTTACCATGCAGTTTTGGCTTCAATAGATAAAACTGCATTAAAGAAAAAAGGTAAGGAAAATCATTCGAATAAGGCAAGACAAAGACATTTAACCCTATCTTAATTACTTGAACTGATAACACAGACATCAGGCCAGTGAGTACAGATGGAGGTGGAGTTGATATACAGGTTTTATACCCAGTAACAAATGTCAAAACATTTTGGGCAGCTGAAAAGAGAAGAGCGAAATGGCAACAAAATGGGTATCTCTGGAAATACAAAAGTGCTATCAAAAATACAAAGTGTGGCACTCTTATTTTTTACTTGTTTTTTCTTACAGAGAAGGCCTAATGACATGCCAAAGTTTATTTTATGTTTCCTGACTTCCTTTTTTAATGTTATGACCTTGATTACTTAAACATTGTTTTCTTTCTTCATTAAATTAAGTATAGACTGTAACCCTTTAAAAGAATTTAAATCATGTAAGAATGGTTTTATTAGAGTAAGTGATGAAAACTTTCTGGTCAGGACTTCAAAACATGTCAAATTAATAATGAACAACTTGAGTAAAGTGTTACAAATAATGTTAATTAAAAATGTCCATGTGCAGTCCCTTTGAGGGCATGTGAATAAATATCTAACAGTTTCTATTGGGGTCTCAGTTCATACTGAAAATGAGGAAGTCTTTATAATTCATAACTATTACAGAGTCTTTATGAATGTTCTTTCTCATATTTCCCACTGGAAACCATTAGATAATCTGTTTTTATTATATAGAGCCAAACATTTGGCTTAATATTTTTGTTTTAGAACAGACCACAGAATCATGGGGATATTAGCCATCCCATAATTTTTAGGGGTGCCTTAAAGTCATGTACATTTATTCCTGTCTTGAGGGTTTCTTTAAATTACAATCTTTGATCCTTGTTCTTCTAAAAATGTTACCCAAGATACATATAAAACAGAAGTTTCCTACTCTGTGTTTTTTCATTAACCTTCCCACCCACTAATGCTGTGAATTTAAGAGTCTACATAATTGAGTCTGCAAATTAACAAAAAAACCCCTGACAGCCAGAGCAACCAAGCTGTAGATGGTACATTAGCCTTAATGTTCTTATATTGGCACATTAAGCAAGCAGAAAGGGAGCTTTTCCTTTTGCCTAGGTTTGTTGTTGGGTTTTATTTTAGTTTTTGGTTTTTTTAATGGCAGCAAAATGCATTTCTTTTCCTGACCTTCCTTCAAAGTCAAGATATTTTTGGGGCCAAAGATGAATTAAGAGAGAGAGAGGAAAACTGTGTGGTGGACGGATTATTCTGGGTATCTGAGAAAGATTATGAGTAGGAAGCAATGGACTGCAGGAGTAATTCAAACTTGTTTTCACTGTTCTAAACCATGAGTTATTCAGCATTTCAGACTGACAGCTTGTAAATGTAAATTTTATTTAATGCAGAGCAATAAAATTCTGTAAGTTTCTGTCATTTTGAATTTTAGGGTTTCAAATTGAAGCCTCCAACCTTTTAAATCACAACTTGTAGGAGCATAGCTCTAAAGCATCCATTACTCTTAAATGTGTGCTTTTCAAAACCTCATTACTGCCTTTGCTCACAAAATATCCTTGTCAGGATCCAGGTCTGCATGTCTCGTGCCAATGATAGGCTGACAGGCTCATGCTCTCTGCTATGTTCACAGTGTATATTGTATAAAGTTTTCTGCTCTTCATTCTCACTAAGCAGAAAATAAAACAGGATTAGCAGTGATATCACCCTTCAGACCAGCCAGATTTTCTCCTTTGATCTCAAAAAAGTTTCTTTGCATGTGCAGTGCAAGAGTCTGGCTCAAGGATCCTTGTTTTACTCTTGAGAGAGTCATTGCCTGATTCAGGAAAATGAAAACATAATAACGCCTACCAGTTAAAACCGAAATCTAGCAGGCAATATCTTGGAAAAGTTCTTGCATGACAGAGTGAGATCAGTGGAGAACTTTCATAATATTTTACTGGATAACAAAGCTTGAGTAGAAGGCAGTTTTGCATAGGCACAGGATTGCAGGAACTTGGCCAAAGAGCTCAGAAATTTATGAGACCATTTTTTTTTCCAGAAGATTACAACTGCCATCGAAGAACCAAAGTGAAGTGACAGAATTGCACAGCATCCAACAGGTTTGTGTTTGCCAGCAGGGATCTAAAATCCAGCCACTTCACTTGATGTGCTCCAGCAGTCACAGATACATACTGTCTGTGTCTGTGGGTGTACATTTGTCCATTTAAAAGGAACACTAGCAACTCAAATATCACATTTCCTTTAACAAACACGTATTCTAGTTACAAGAATAGAAAATCACTCCAAACATTTCAAATTGTGTTGAATGATGAGAAGGATTAAAGAGACACCACATCTAATATTAAGTCTGAATCTCAATTCTCATATCAGTCTAGATATTTTTATAGCATTTCATGCAAATATTTTTATAATTATTTCTATGCAATAAGCTGAGTAAGCTCTCAATTCATCGAATATATTGTCAAACTGAACATGAATTTGAGTGTGTTATTAACTGGCAAGAATTTTACCTAAGTAAAGTAAGGTAAAAACACCAGAAACTGATCCATTATAAGATGTTAAAAGTATATGTGATGGAATTCTCAGGAAACAGAAAATAATACCTAATCTTTCACTAGTTGTAATTGCATGTTCTCAAAACCTTAATTGCAACATTTCTTCTTGGTCTACTTGATTACAGTACTAGATATGCTAATTTTGTCACAGTTTTCTTTCAGCTTTTCTTGGTGTGCTTCTCTTAACTCTCTCTTCCTTAGTATTTTCTGTATTCATCACGTTGCCAATACATCTCTATGGTTTGGCTCAATGTAGATCTGAGACAATCATGCCATAAAGCACTTCATCTCCATCAGAAACACCTACAGTTTTGGCAGCAGTAATAGAATTGCCCTCAAGATGTAAAGTTTCCTGGGAAGAAATTAGTTTGGAAGCACATAAGCTAGTGTTGAGGAAAAACACTTTGAGTGAGTCACAACTTTTGTTACCACATCAGAAGAAAACTGATACGAGGCAGGGGTTTGAAAACCAGTTATCCTGGAGATGTAATTCTGCTGGTCATAGTCCTTTATGGAAAATTGGGAGACAGTTCTGATTTTAGTTTGTCACATGCAATAAGAAAGATGAACAGAAAAACTATCAGAAATATTAGTTCTTTGTCATTCCAGCTGAGACACACTGACACTGAGCTGTGAAATTTACTGTGCTAAATGATATAAATAATGTCTAAGAAAGCATGTTTATTAGAGCTGTGACAGGTCAGCTAATGGATTGGTACCCAGCTCCCAGCCAGGATGTCAGCTCTCCAGTTTGCTGGATGTCACAGTAGCTGAAGCAGCTACTTGTGCCCAGCCTAATTGCTCACTCACATCATGGCTTAGGTTGCTGATGAAGATGAGGCTGTGGTGTGGGTGAGGTGTGGGTGCACGTTCATTGCTGCCAAGGGTGGTAGTGAACCATGGAGAGGGTGTGGATGGGGCACCCTGAACTGCTGCAGCTGTCGGCTCCTGAACACAGTCGGAGCCCGCTGCCACAGTGGGTAGTGACACGCGTGCCGATTGGGCACAGAAGACATTTTAAAGCTGATTCAGAAATGGGGATCATTTTCTGGCAAAGCACACTAGGGTAGTTAGTGCTTTGCCTTCATTTGCTGACGTGGCAATGAAACGGTCCAGCTGATGGCTGACTGGTTGGTTTGTGGAGGAAACACTAGGCTTCATCCTCTGGAGTACTGTATCTTATATAGATTCTAACAACAGGACATAGCTGAGTTGGAGGATACTAAATGACACTTCACAGATATTTCAAACTAATTTTGGACTGGAATAGTTGTCTGCTCAAGAAAATCAGTCTTGGGTGTCTGCAGTCAGTACAAACCTCTCTCTCCCATGAAAGTTTCACAGGAAAGTGTGCATCCAATAACTCCAGACTAAAATATACACCTGACTGCATTTCTTGAATATTCACAGCAGCTAAAATCTGTAGTCAGACATGAGGATCTTAGTTCACTAGGTGTTGTACACAGGAATAGCCAATAGATCATATTTGTTCCTTAAAAGCTGCAAATTGCAATTTAGGGAAAAAGAAAAAAAAATTGCCACATTCATGGGGGACAATCAAAGAACAATGAGGCAATTTCATACATTATGACAGACAACTGTACTGGATCATCAGTACCTTCCAGCTGCCTAGTACTTATAGATGAGGTTTAACAGTGAAGGAGCAGAGTAGAGGCTCTACAGTGACCAGTATAATAAAGTCTAGGAGTCTGGGGAACTAATTAGCTTTGAGTACCCGAAATCATGGTTGGCATGTGCTGCAGTGAACACAGAGCTGCGCTGTCATGACTATGACATCTGCAGGTTAATGTTGGGGATAAATGTATATTTGGGGAGGTCAAAGTAGGAAACGCTGAGCTCTTTTCTTGCCTTTGAGGCTGATAACATATATGACTTTGAGCAGGTTGTCTAGACTCGGAAGAAAGGGGATTGTAGAGGGTTTCCAATGTCAAGATTCATTCAACTCACATCTGTGCAATTCCTTGGACGAAGATAAATAGTGAAAACTTATTGCTGTGAAAGCTGATCATAAAAGTGCTGAAAGGGCTATATTCACTATCATATTAATATCAAATTATATTAACAATCATTTGCAATTAATAATTTATTAAGAAAATTGAGTTTGTCTCCTTCTGAATTGATCACACAGTCTTCACAGATTGATGGATTATATAAAGGCGTTAACTGATATACTTCCAAGGGATTTCTTTCAGCACATAGTTCAGAGTGAAAAAGAATGTTAATAAAAACCTCCAGGCAAGTGAAAAATAGGATACATTGCAACACAGGTTTATTTCACGTGTCATATTAACCTGACAGTTGATTTGCTGCAAGATTTTTTTAGACATGATAATGTACTGAGTTTGCCTGCCCAGGTTTTGGTAGTGGGGAGTGGGGGTGGACATACAGGAACGGCTTCTGTGAGAAGCTGCCAGAAGTTTCCCTCATGTCTGACAGAGCCAATACCAGCTGGCTCCAAGATGGACCTACCACCAGCCAAGGTCAAGCCAACAGCAACAGTAGCAGTGCCTCCAGGAGTTAAGGAGAGGGGGAAAAAAATCCTGCACAAGTGCATCTGAAGAGAGAAGTGAGAATATGTGAGGAGAACAAACGTGCAGACACCAAGGTCAGTGAAGAAGGAGGTGAAGGAGGTGCTTCAGGCACTGGAGCAGAGATTTATCTCCCTGCAGCCTGTAGTGCAGACCTTGGAGAGGCAGGTGCTCTGTTAAGCTCCATGGTAGAGCAGAGATCCACCAGCAGCCTCCAGAGGATCCTCTGCTGGAACAGGCAAATCCCTAAAGAAGGCTGTGACCCTTGGGAAGCCCATGGTGAAGCAGGGAA
Source organism: Tichodroma muraria (assembly GCA_013390105.1). Taxonomy (NCBI): domain Eukaryota; kingdom Metazoa; phylum Chordata; class Aves; order Passeriformes; family Sittidae; genus Tichodroma; species Tichodroma muraria. The sequence continues at coordinate 16,583 of WAAG01004288.1, forward strand.
AGAGTGTGAGGAGTTCTCCCCTGCAGAGGAAGGAGAGGTAGAGACAATGTGTGATGAACTGACCACAGCCTCCATTCCTTATCTTCCTTCACCCCTTGGGGGAAGGAGCTAGAGAATTTAGGAGTGAAGATGAGCCTGGGAAAAAGGTAGGGGTGACAGAAAGGTGTTTCAAGTTTTATTTCTCTTTTTTCTACTCTGATTTGATTGGTAATAAATAACACTAATTTTCCCAAGTCAAGCTGGTTTTGCCCATGACGGTTGCGGGTGAGAGATCTCTCCCTGCCCTCATCTCAACCCATGAACGTTATACAGTATTTCTCTCCCCTGTGCATCTAAGGAAGAGAGTGATAGAGTGGTGTTGGTGGGCACCTGGTACTCAGCCAAGGTCAATCCACCTCAGGAAGATATCATCTGTGTGGATTTTCAAAGAGAGTAGCTGCACATTAAGGCAGAAAAGTGGAAATCAGTAGATAAGGTGAAGATGGGAGAATTAGATAAAATAATGAAGGATGTTACTGAAAGAAGTATCAGGTTGCAGGGGATGGGCTACATGAGCAATAAGTTTCAGGTGCAACATTGTGTAATGCATTTCTTAAAGAGCTGCCACAAAAAGCAGGATCAGGCTGATTAACTGGTAAGAGGATTTTGGGAAGCTACAGCAGGGGCTCAAGATACTGGGCCAAGAGAAACGGATAACTGTGGCCCAAACCCCTTGATGCGGGGTAAGATTCAGCCATATAGAGTGCAAAGTAATACATTTGGAAACTAGTAACTAAATCTTCAGGAGAAGATGAGATTTAATAGCTAATAGTTTAAAAGAAGAATGGGATGGGTACTAGATCTACTGGAAATGTGATTTCTGTGTGAAAAAAGCAAATGCAATTATCGTGCACAGTACAAAAGCTGGGGAAAAGGGGGAGGAAAGTGGACATTTGAGATTATTGCACTTGTGTTCCCAAATAGGCATGCTGAGGCTCTGCCTTCCAGGAAGCATTTAAACATCTGCCTGCTGATGGGAAGTAGAGAATTAATTCCCTTTTAAAAAAATTTTGCTTGTGTGTGTAGCTTTGTTTCACTTATTAAACTGCGATTATTTCAACCTTCATCTCTTGCTTTTGTCCTTCTGATTCTCTCCCTGCTACTGCTGAGGGAGCGGGAACAAGTGATTGGGTGGAAGCTTCTCTGTCAGGTGGGATGTTGTGGTTTACCCCAGCTGGCAACCAAGTCCTATGCAGCTGCTTGCACACTCCACCATCAGCAGGAATGGGGAAAGAATTGGAAGGGTAAACCCATAACATGGAATGAAACCACCAGGCCCTAGAACAAGCTTCCAAGAAGAGTGGTGAGGGCAAATAGCTTTCCTGCTTTTGTGATAGAACTCAGTGATTTCCTTCAGGAATTCAACAACAGGACACCAGTGACTCAGGTGGGTCCTTCCAGAGCTGCAGTACAGGCTAGAAAATAATTCTAAATTTCCCACCTTGTTACAAAAGGAAAAAAAAAAAAGCAAGCTTTTTTTTTTAACTGGTAACAGGTCAAGACTGTGAGAAAGACAGCTTTCTCCATTGTTCCAACAAGCATTGTGGTTTGAGGACAAGAAACAGGAGTGCCCAGTGATCCTCTCTGTTCATGTGAGAAATTCCACATTTGCATGACTGTCTCAGTAGAAGTTAGATATACTTCCTTCATAAATTAGTTCTTATTCTGTGGGTCTTTTTTACCCCTTCTCTTTCTGTAACTGTTGTTGTTGATAGCCTGGCCTGTTGCTGAACGTTATACTCTGAGTTACATAGTATGCTTTAGTGAGAAAAAGTGTTTACCACGCTGAA
>WAAG01004288.1:18442-30396 GCA_013390105.1 Tichodroma muraria
CGCTGAAAATGTGGTGTGGCTTTATTAGTAAATTCAGCTAGTGGAAAGACAAGAGAACTTGTTTGTCCACTCACTCAACTGGAGAGAAGGTTTCCAGTGTGGGTTTTTCATGTTAGCTGTGGCTAGTATTACTGCTCATGTCTTAAATACTAGCCAGGTGTCAGTGAGCTATTTCCTCTTCCACAACACAGGGAAAAAAGTAGCGCCTTACACAAATTAGAAAGTTACTCCTGACATTTCTCTCCCCTCCCCAGCACAGATAATGTAGGAGGAGATAGTTTCAGTGGGACCACATACCATGGTCACTTTTGCCAGCGGGAGGATGCGGTCAGCTTTCTTTTAAACATTTAGCTTGGCCTCCACAGTCTTGTGCTTGGTGAACCTCACTGGCCCTATTTTACTGGGTAGTTTGTGGGGAACAGCTGGCTAGTGGTACTTCCCTGTTTTATTAGGCAACGGAGTTCATAAAAGTTGCGGCCTTCAGCTTAACCATATTCCAGTGTGGAAAGTCTTGTTCACTGCAGTGTCTGGGCCAGAGACGTTTACATCACTATAATCAACAGCATTAAAAACAGTTACTCCTTAAGTGACCTTAGGTTAGCAGGAAGCAAGATGGAAGAATGCCCTTCCAAAAGCAAGGATTTCCAACTTGAGTAGGAACTGTTTTTCACATGTATAAAAGCAAGTCATTATTTATCATTTCCACTCAGTTGTCTGTCTAGTCAGGCACATTAATCACCGAGTTTCACTCAAGGCACAGTCATCAAGCAGTGCAGAAGAAAACACTGTCTGGTAAAGACATTAGAGATAATACTGATGATGTAGAAACAATTTGGGTTTTATTTGCAAATCTGTAGTGCAATTAAAACCAACATCTGCTCTCTACGCTGCTCCAGAGATGAGCAGCAACTGGACGTTATGGGAATGTATACAGTAATGGAAGTAAATATATTTTCTTTTTAAATGCACACTCCACTTTTGTGGCAACAATTTTGCTTTCCTTTTCAAGGACACTTTCCTCATTCAAACAAATGTAATGTCAATTTCCACCTTGAAGAAGAGCACCTACAGAGACTTAAAATAGAAAAATTGGTATGAATGAAACTCAAAAGAAAATGAGTATTTTTGTGTAAATATGGGCACAAAAAGCAGAACAAAAGTTAAAAGAATGTCTTGTATTGGTAACAGAGGACACAGTTCGTGTCAATCTCTCTGAGAAACGTGTTGTTTCCATCAAGCGCTGTAAGGACAGCACAGATGACTTGCATTCCTGAAGAGGATGGCAAAAAGGTTGAAGGCTCTCACACATGCTATTCCTTTTTCTCTCAGTGTAGATTCAACTTCATTCAGCTTGATCCACACCTTTTCTCAGAGCTTGGGAGAAGTATACATCTATTTCCTACGTAGGCAATGATTTTTGGTGCTTTTGTAGATACTTGCACTAGGGAATGCAACCTTATACTATATTCTGAAAAAAACCCTCCCAAATTCAGAGGTCTAGTTTGCATTTGTACAGTTTGCACTTGTAAACATGGTTGACTGTGTATGCCACAATTTCTTAGTCAGGGTAACTTAAGAACCAGGGGGCAAAGGAACCAAAACTGGAACAGTGCTATTTCTTCTTTGAACTGAAACTTATTACCAAAAATGGTTTTCTAACTAAACTGTAACAAAATGACAAGAGAAAAAAGAGATTATTTCTGACTGCCAGCTCAAAACAGGAGCAGAAATGAAAATCAATGGCTTGCACTGACAAATTTAGCTGGGGTTTGTAGGGGAAAAGTGAAGAAAGGAACAAGTGGCATCCGAGAGCAGCACAAAAATTCACAGGGGCCAGGAAGGAAAGTTCTTTTAAACCCAAATGAGGTGAGCTAGCTACCTGGCTCTGTCTCCTGAGATGGACAAAGATGTTGCATAAAAATGTGGACTGTGAAGAGTGAATACTAAAAACTCCCACACTAGTCTCTGACCCTTAGAAATTCTCAGATTTCCCTTTTCTACCTCCTTTTCTACCTACCTATAAGCTCTGACTCCTCCATCGCTGCCTGTCTCCTCTCCTAAATATTTCTGGCCCATCCTGTCACACTCTTATTACCTCTCATTCAGCAAAAACTCATTCAGCAGTTGCAGTGATTCTACTTAGGGAGAGTTACCAAGCCTTTAAACAGTCAAGCCTTTGCAACTAAAACTGAACTGAAACAGCTTCAGTGATATTCTGAAGAACCAAATCAAGTGAGAACATTTATTAAACTCACTGCCCAGCTGATAGGTGGAAGATCCTGTAATGGCATTGAGCAGCAGCAGCAATCCATCTTACAGACTCTTCAAAGTCCTCTAGTGAAAGTGAACATCTGTGTAGGTTAAATCTAAGTCTTCTGGGTTTACTTTTCTCAGCAACCTTCCATGGACTCCTGAGAGGTGTTTTCAAATACTCACAGTTCCACTGATCAAGAACTATTGAAATGAAGGGAATTGAAACAAAGTCACGTAGCTCTTCCCTCACTTTTTTTGAAGTACAGATATAGAAAACTATCTAAACCATTTGTTTCACATATTAAGAAGTGGATTTAACTCAGCAGAAAAGGGACAAGTAAAGTAACAGGCCAAAACTTGACAGAGAATGAGGGTGCAATCATTTTCTTGTTTGAAGCCTTAATGAAATACAGGAATTTTAAAATTGTTGTCATCTCAGTTATTCACAATATTCTGAATTACCAGTGGATTAACAGTGAATTTTCATCATAATAAAATAACATAAAGTATATAGAACCTATGATAAAAACCCAAAAGAGCAAATATCAAAATACAGGCAGAATGTCAAATAATATATATTTATTTAAAATATATAATTATTTTCTGTGTCACTGGGTGACTCAGGTATTTTTCAGTGAAAACCCATTCAAAGTAACTGCTCAAGGATTTTTTCTTAGTATTTTAAAAATGCATAAGAGTTTCAAATTATTTCTATACTGTCACCAATGATCTTTTTTTCACTGCAGTGTTCTGTTCGTTAAGCACTCCGGTGCTTTTCAACATACTTCATATATTTCCTTTAACTGTGAAGTATCAAACACTTTGAGACTAGCTTCCTTTCATCTATAAAATGTTATCCATATTTAGTGCAGATGGAATTGACAAAAATACTTCAATTTGAAAGTCTCGCAGAGAGGACATGTTGGTAGCAAAAATTTGTACCACCCTCTGTAAAATAATCACACCATGCTGTTAATGTGCTTGCCAAACATCGCAAGCAAGACGTGCAAAGATTAGCAGTCAGGTTGTTTGGCCTGTTATGCTACTAAAGTTAAAATAATGGTAAACAACGCTCTTTGGTAGTATTGTTGTTAAAGCATTAACTCCACCAGGCAGCTTTTTTCTTGTACACTGATCTTTTATATAGTAAAAAATGATTTTAGTACATTCCTGTCATTCATAGACTTAAGCAAGGAGGTTTTTGGGACCTGAGTTGTCCAGTTGCATTACTATGCCGTCTCCTGGGGTAGTTTCCATTCATATTTCTTAGTAGTCAATAGCAAGCNTTGAAGTACAGATATAGAAAACTATCTAAACCATTTGTTTCACATATTAAGAAGTGGATTTAACTCAGCAGAAAAGGGACAAGTAAAGTAACAGGCCAAAACTTGACAGAGAATGAGGGTGCAATCATTTTCTTGTTTGAAGCCTTAATGAAATACAGGAATTTTAAAATTGTTGTCATCTCAGTTATTCACAATATTCTGAATTACCAGTGGATTAACAGTGAATTTTCATCATAATAAAATAACATAAAGTATATAGAACCTATGATAAAAACCCAAAAGANTGTTATCCATATTTAGTGCAGATGGAATTGACAAAAATACTTCAATTTGAAAGTCTCGCAGAGAGGACATGTTGGTAGCAAAAATTTGTACCACCCTCTGTAAAATAATCACACCATGCTGTTAATGTGCTTGCCAAACATCGCAAGCAAGACGTGCAAAGATTAGCAGTCAGGTTGTTTGGCCTGTTATGCTACTAAAGTTAAAATAATGGTAAACAACGCTCTTTGGTAGTATTGTTGTTAAAGCATTAACTCCACCAGGCAGCTTTTTTCTTGTACACTGATCTTTTATATAGTAAAAAATGATTTTAGTACATTCCTGTCATTCATAGACTTAAGCAAGGAGGTTTTTGGGACCTGAGTTGTCCAGTTGCATTACTATGCCGTCTCCTGGGGTAGTTTCCATTCATATTTCTTAGTAGTCAATAGCAAGCATGCATGTTCATCCATACCAAGTATTCATTGTATTTCCAAAATAATGCTTTAATATATAACTGCTTATTTAAACAGATCATATACACAGGCTCAAGACAAATTTAAGCCTGTGAATACCACACTGACGATGAAAGAGAAGAAGTAAATTAAATTTTGGGATGTTTATTATAATACATGCATTTCTTCGTGGTATTTCAAATGAAAATACATGTAGTCTGGACACCTGGAGCATCTTGCTCTCTCATTACTCTGCTTTTGCACAGACAGATTCTCATCTTGTGGGTTAAATAGAACCTGCTTCTCAAAAGCATCAGAAAACTGTAAGTTAATATTTTATATTTTTTTCTTAATGTGACTGAGGCAGAATTTCAGAAATATAAGCAGTTCCACCAACAGTGGTTTATCAATCATGTGTCTGCCCTGGAGTGAGATGTGGAGCTTTTAAATGTCTAATGCCAATTGTACAACTATTCAGTATGTCAGAAATCATAAAGGAAAATTCCACCTTTGTCCCTATTGCTTTTCCTTCCAAGAAATGCTGTTCTGCTGAGCTCTGATGCTGATCTTGCTGAAATGCCATGTAAAGAGAACTTGCAGTACAATTAGGCTAAAAGATGATCTGAAGTGGAAAATAATGAACAACACATTTAATTTTATTCAAAGTATGGTGCGACAAAGATGTGTGTATTGTTTTCCACTAGAATTTAATGTACTTTACGGTGTATCTGCCCCCTCCCCCCCGGCCTTTTTTTTCCCCCCCAGAATGTCATTGGAAAAGCATTTAGCCTCAATTGTGCAAATACATGAATACATGATCAATAAGGAACCTTCTCGATCCTGCTGAGGATTGAGTAAAACAGTATACTTGTAATATTGGAAATTTCAGACATACATTTCATAAAAAAGCCCTGAAAGAGACTGAAACAGGTATGGTTGCTATTCAAGCGTTATACAAAATTCTTCTAAAAATTCTTAGCTTGTTATTGTATTAAAATACATGTATATTTTAAAGAGTTCCAGATGTCTCTGTTCAAATTGTCATATAAACAATGCCCAAAGAATTGTTGTCACTCATACTGGAAAAAAATGTCAGATAGAGGCTTGAAGAGATTTGGTACTATTGGATATCATTATTAATGACTTTTGAATAGAGAGTATGGTTCTCAGTCTTCCAGATATGAGCAAGCTGGGACGGTTGGCATGCATTTTGGATGACAACATTATAAATAAAATTATATTGACAAATGTTTCAAGTAGCCTGAAACACAGGATTAAATTCAATGGGGAAAAGCACTACAGTTAAACAGAAATAAAGCTTCAACATGTATGAAATGCCAATAACAGGAGAGAATCCAGAGGCTTTTTTAGTAAATCAGGATTGGTACGACTCAGCAATGTCATACCGTCAAGAAAACAAACACCATACTGGGATATATAAACAGAAGTCTTGTATGCAAGACACATGAAGTAATAATTCCACTCTACTCAGTGTTCCCAGGGCCTCAACAGAAGTACTGTATCCAGTTTTTGGCACAGTACTGCAAGAAAGTGGAGAGGGGCCAAAGGAAAGCAACAAGAATGATCAGAAGTCTAGAAAAGACAACTGAGGGAAAGACTGACTGAAGAGGAGTTGTTTAGTCTGTGGGAAAGATGACAGGCTGAAGGACACTGGCAGTTTTCATACTCAGGGAAGGCTGATGCAAAAGAGGAGGTTATAGCTTGTTCTCCTCTGGCCATGATACGTGATAAAGTAATGGTCTAAAATTCAGCTAGGGATACCTTTACAAGTTTTCTTACTGATTGCCTATATTGACAGAAAAGTTCTGAGACTGTGTAAGAAAGTGGTGGAGTCCCTACAACTGGGATTGTTCAGTCTGCAGAAAAGAAAGCTCCAGAGTGAGCCTACTGTACAGGCCTTTACGTACCCCCTAAAGGGAGTATGAGAGCCAGAAAGGGACTACATACAAGTGCGTGTAGGGATAGAAGGGGGTATGGCTTTAAACTGAAAGAGTGCAGGGTGAGATTAGATATCAAGAAGAAATTCTTCACTGTGAAGGTGGTGAGGCACTGGCACAGGTTGCTCAGAGCAGTGGATGCTCCATCCTTGGCAGTGTCCATCCCTGGCAGTGTTCAAGGCCGGGCTGGACGGGGCTTTGAGTAGCCTGGTTAAGTGGAAAGTGACCCTGCCCATGGCAGGGGTGTTGGAATGAGATGATGTTTAAGGTCCCTTCCAACCCAAACCATTCAGTGACTCTATGATTTGCCTGCCATAACTACTCATACAGCTGCCATATGTAGTAGCCACCGCAAACGCCCGCCATCTCCTCGGTCAGCCCCACACGGGCCGGCCCCGTCCCTCAGCGGGGGCGGCCGGGCCCTAGCCCCGCCCCCATCCCGTTGCTTGGTTACCGCGCAGAGCGTCACTGCGGGGCCCGAGCCACCGCGGCGTGCGGCCGACAGCCGGGCTGAACCATCTCCGACCCCGTGGGGGTAGGAGTGGGTGTGTCCCGAAGCAGCGGCTGGACTTGTTGCTGTAGCTCCCACCCGCAATTTACCGCTTCCCCCCCTTCCTTCAACGCTGTCGTTGGTTTCGCCCCGTGCGGACCATAGCGACGGAGGGCGCGCCGAAGGAAGATGGCGGTGCTGGCTTGTCCGTTGCTGCTCGTTTCTTGAGTGCGACTCTCGCTTTTCCCCCCTGTCCCGTCCTCGCTCCTGCACCCAGCTTCTGCCGGCTGCTCTCAGCCTCTTCTTTCTCGCCGGGGCCGTAGAGATCATGTCGGACTCGGAGGAGGAGGAGAGTCCGGACCGCCAGCTCAAGCTGGTGGTGCTGGGGGACGGCACCACTGGCAAGGTCAGTGCCGGCCCCGCCGGCAGCTCCTCTCCCTCGCCGCGGTGCCCCGAGCCCCTTCCCAGCCTTCCCCCTCACCCTGTCCCTGGCTCTGCTGCTGAGGAGGGAGCAGCCCGCGGCGGCTTCCAGTTTGTGGCGCAGCCGCTGTCGCGATACCTGGCTGGCTGCTCCCTCTCGGCTCCAGGCCCTGCACGGGAGACGCGAGCTCTTCCCGCCGGTATCCGCGCCGTGCCCGGCAGCCAAACCCTCTGACGGGGCTTCCGCACCCGAGGAGGTATCGTCAACAAATAGACATGCACTCCTGTAATCCAATTTTCCTGAGCCGTAAGAAAAGGAGCGGCGAATAACGTAATTCCTGTGGTGCTGACGGAGTTTCCCACTGATCCCCGTGCGCTGCCGATTGTGCGCTGGAGGCGGGAGTTGCTCGGCTGGAGTCGCTGGAATAGCCCAAAGTCGTTCTCGGTGGCTGCAATGCCCCGGGCGTGGAGGGCTGGGGTCGGGGCCGAGCACGTGGGTTCGCGGCTCCCCTGGAAAGGGACGAGCAGGGCAGGTCGCGTAGCTGTGTCTGCAGGCGCCCTTCGTTTCGGATACAGAGCTACCAACCTTCCGCGTTGGGTAGAGCAGTTTGCATCCAGTGGAGTTACTATTCCAGAGTTTGGAAACGGTCTATTTAGTTTTCATTTGTAACTTTTTTTTTTTTTTCTCTATCTGTATTAGCATAATGAAATCCTGTTTATAAAGATTTATTTATCGACAATAATCAAACAATAATCCAACAAATTTCTCTTTGTAAAAGAGAAATTTTGACAAGGAGAGACCAAAGAAGGCAAAAGAGAGGCTGCTTTCTTAACCGTTTAAAATAGTCACTGATCTTAACTATACAATTGAACGTATCTATTGTCATATGTAGCCTGAATAATTTTGTGAGATACACCTGAAAATAATAAATTTACTGTATGCTTGAAGTATACAGTTTTTTCCTCTGTTGTTAACTCTTGAAACTACAGGGAGAAGAAATTCTGCTTGCTTCACAGTTCATATGAAAAGTGGAAATGTTTGTAGAGGTGGTTTAAATAAACTGCCTTACATTAATAGGAATATGCTCTTAATGAAAGTACATGTGGTTTTGCTCACTTACTTATTCAGAGCGCTATAAAGAAACAAAACTTTTTTTTTGTCTCCAGCAATTCTAAACCCAGTCTGAAGTGGTATTGTGTTCATCTGAGTCAGTAGATGGGCAATTCCAACCAGCTGTGTGATGAGAGCATAATTAATGCACAGCATTGACAGCTGAAGTGCTGCTTCACGGGTAGCATTTCCCAGGAGTTTTCCATTCAAACTGAAGAATCCTTTCGCTACTGCTGTTGAGCAGCTTGTGTCAAGATCTCCCGCCAAACATAGATTTTCAAGCATTCTTGAGTTTTGATGTATATTCCTGTTGGTTCCTGCCTCTCTCACAGGAACTGTATTAGGAAAAAATTCCTGCTGACTCTAGGAATCTCATGCTTCCACGACAGGTTATTGGGCATGAGCAGCAGCAATACTCTGGTGGGCTGCTTTTCCTCCTGTCCCCCCTAGATGATGCTGTAATAGAGGCTCCTTCCCACCATCCCAATGTCCTGTCTGCACATACAGACTTATTGTAAGGTCTTGTAAAAATAAAGAAGCAATTGGGTCATGGAATGGAAGGATAAAATGTACCTAGTGCTATTTCAAGCACCTCAGAAGACTAAATTGTTGAGGTTCCTTTCTTTTGTTGTCTACTCATTCTGCTTACTTGTTGAAGCCTGTGTATGTCTATATGTTTTCAACTCTGAATTGCCTGGCTCTCACATCTGGTTCACAGCTGGTCTTTACACACATCTATACTTTTCTCTCTTTTACTGTGCAAAGTGTTGGTTTTTCTCTTCCTGTCACTCTGGGATCATGAGACAGGAGGTGTGTAGAAAATGATGGGATGTATCTGAAATACTGTATCTTGTGTTTTGGTGTGAGGTGTTCACATTTGGCTTCTTTTGCGCTCTCTTTTAAAAAAAAAAAAAAGTTATTGTGAGTCAGGTGGAAACTTGCTGTTTTCCTCACCCATTGCTTAGAAGCAATGTGTCTCAGGTTCTGTGCAAGGATTGGTAACAGCTTAAAACCAAATCAGTTTCAGTTCAAGATAATGTTTGTACTTACACTAGCTAGGAATTGCTCTATCCATGAGGCAAGGGAGGGATGCTGTGCTTCTGTTAATTTGTTTTGAGGTGGTTGAATGGATAATTGGATACTTAGAATTTTAAGGGTAGCAATAAACTCTGCTGGAGCAAACTCAAGTAGAGAAGAGTGGAAGAAGGCACAAGAGAAGTGCGTCAGAGTAGAATCTGTAAAACTCTTAGGGTAAAATAGAGATGGTAGTGGTGAACTGTGGAAAAGCAAAATTGAGGGAAGCAAGACTTCAGAAGATAATCTAAAAGAAGGTAGTCAGAAGATAATAGAGAATGTTTTCAATGAACCACACAAACTAGGAAAACAATCGGAAAAGCAACCAGAAGTGGGGACAATGTGAGATGAAAAAATCCAGCATTTATTAATAGCAGTTAGCTCTTTGATTTTGAGTATAGGAAGGACATATATATGCACAGCAGCCTTACATGTCTAGGTTGTAGATCAACCCACTCTTTTTGAGCCAAAATGATTTTCCATTGAAATAAACCAGCATTACTAGTATGGATTGAAAAAAACCCGATGATCCAGATATTTCTACTCTTTGTGCATAGATTGGTTTAATATTGAAATATACAAGGCTACTGATTTAAGCTAGAATATTATGATTTGCTACTGTTGAGAAAGGTTTTGGGCCTCTGGAAGCAAATCTCAGAGCTGTTAATGGGAAGGGAGGTCCTGAAAAATAGGTGTGCTGAGGTTCTGTGTATTTGCTGTCTGTTGTAGCTGGAACTAGACTATGGTAGCAGAAGCGTCCTACCTGTTCCTTCTGTTAACAATGGCTAATAAAAATGAAAGAATGAATGCTCAGGCTGGTATGGGAGTTTGCAGGAGCTAAAACAGGCTGGCATAAACAATAGTGTCCTGCTTACTTTAGGACTTGTTAGAATACCAGATTTTTAAGCATTGCGCCAATTCTGAATTGTCTTGTTACATTTGGGCTCAAAAACTTCATTGATGGTGACAAAAATATTGTTGTCACTGTTGAGTCTTGCAAATGGAAAATTGAATGAAGTGTGCTGTGCAGATTGGCCCAGATGCATCAAATAGATCTATGTCAAATATCTAGAAGTTATGATAAATTTCTATTTTTCAGTGAACAAAGTTGCGTCAGTAGTTAGCGGTGGGATGGAAGGGCATTAGCTTGGACAGTTATGTGTTTTTATGGTAGTTAAAGCATTTCATTATTTAGCCTGGTGTTTGTTTTAGTTTTGTTTGTCCTGAAATTCTTGCCAATAGGATAGGATATGACTGAGGGATGAGTGTAGCTGTGCTTGGATAATGGCACTGATGTTCTAGAGGGGAGTGAGGGAAAGGGTAGATACATGTGGTCTTTGGAAAGCAGATTTTCAATTAGTGGCAAAATTTCGTGTGTGAGTGGAAATTCATGGCTTCAGAACTATGTGCTTGCATCTAATTGAATTTCGGGTTTAGTTTTCTTTCTTACAACTATGATACTACACTTTGGCACTGCTTTCTCAAAACTTAATTCAATAGGACTTTACTCAAAGAGTTGTCGGTGGTGGGGCTTTCTGTACAAGTTTCTGGTTGCCCTGGTGAGTAGTCATTGTCAGAGCTGATTGTCATTGCTTGTTCCCTTTGACTTTCAATTTATTGGCTTTTTAGTTTATTTCATAGATGTTGTTTGCTTTTTTTCCTCTTTACTCATTATATAGGTCTTTAGGAACAACATGTCAGTAGTTTATACTGAATTGTTGATATTGAAAAATAGAAGCAAGGAACTGTCACGACTTTCATGTAAGGTTAAATTCCATCTCTGCTTCTTTCAAAAAAACTTTCCCAAATATCCTATTGTATTTTGAACTTAGAATACTGTACTTTTTTTTTTTTAACTGCTATCTTAGTTGCTGTACATTAGAGAAAGACATTTTCTTGGTTTTATAATATTTTTTTTAACACCAACCTTCAATAGAGTATTAATATTTAGAATAGGACGTCAACATTCATTTTGAAGTATTTAAGGCAGGTGTGTGAACCTTCCAAACTGATGGAATTTTTGCTGGAAATTCTGCTATGCAAGCTGGTGGCCTGGTTGTCCTAGTAGAGCTGCAAAGGAGCAAAGGCCTTCATGCTGTTCTTTCACCCTGACATTAAGGGGTGGAATTGTATGGAATGCAACCTTTCTATAAAATGGTCACTGATTAATTATTTATTTTTAGTACTACAGTTCTACTGAACCGCTATGTAACTTCCATTAATTCTTATATAGATTGTATTCAAGATAGCCTCAGGTAAAATTGTTGAGCAAAATCTTTTCTGGCAAACACGGCAGCGAACACTTCTGGGATTTGAAGGGAGTATTAGCATTGTGGAGGCACTTGAATGTGCATTGACATAAATTCTTTATTGTTGTAAAGAAGTTTGGACTGTTGCTCTTAGCATTTTGTTGGTAACTGCTTGTTTTGTGAATAAATAGAGGACCCTAGACTGGTAATCCAACACCTTCCTTGAGCTCTAACATTTATTAGGAAAAAATTTAAAAAGGAGTTAGTCAATGATTTTGTGCTATAAATTGCTTTGCATTCAAGAGCACGGTGGAGAAAAACTGTTTAAAAGGACTTCGCTGTGCTGTTGATTACTTGCTGCTCTTAGAGGCTGGCTGTTAATTGAATGTATGTAGTT
>WAAG01004289.1:0-17630 GCA_013390105.1 Tichodroma muraria
TTCCAGCTTGCAGAGAGGGTAAGCCTTTTTGAACCCAAATTTAAGCAGCTAGGGCTACACGCAATTTGTTCTTTCCTCACAAAAGATTCCAACAGCAGACGGAATACAATACATACTTTCTAAATCTAAACTGAGCCTGTGACTCAAGAGGCTGGTGTGGCATGAACAGAGAACAATCTTCCTCCTGAAAAAAGCCCATTTGCTATTTGTACATCATCTTTCAGTCACACACAGCAACACACAATCTGAAAGACTTCGTAAAAATAAAAAGGTAAATTAAGCTGGATGAAACAGAAGGAAAAAATAACCACATTTCATCACAAACAACTTTTCTAGATGAATGCCACTGTCACAACAAAGATGTACACCAGCCTTATCTCCAGTTCACTTTTGGGCAAAATTAATTCACAGAACGCTCCTAGGTCTCCAGTTACAGAGTCCAGCCCATGCACAGAGGAAGGGAGGATGGAAGGAATCTAAACTATTAAAATACAAACTGCAAAATAATTAGCTGCTCTTGAGAGGGGGAAATGACTCTGCAGAGGCATTGGAGGGAATGACTCTGGAATTCAAATAACCATACTGAAATACTTGGACAGCAAAGTGGAAAAAAATCCAGTGCATACACTGGGTCTAATACAATCCACAATGGTCAACACAGTTTATCCCAATACTTCTCTTTTTTAGGAATATAAATAACTACTTCAATTTCTTCACTTTTCCCCTCCTTCTGTCCGCATCAATTTGTTACACATAACTCAGGAAGCAACTCTGGATCTAGACTTATGTAGAAATAGATTACCTCCACATCTTCAACAAAAAACCCAAGGAAAGGAACAAAATGCACACAGACACACAGAAAAATGTACTGGGCAGTCTACTTCATTTCTACCAGACAATTGGAGAATTTACATGCTTGTTTAGTCCCAACAAGCAGCATTTAAGTGATAAACGTAAGTCTAACATTAAATACTGAAGTAGGACTAGGATTGCCATCATAATAAACAGTGGTCATGGGTGATAAGCATCTCCCTATGCTGAAGAAGGTGGTTGTGAAAAAATGGCATATTTGTCCTGCATGGACTCTAGCCACACCTTGGATGTTAACTAGGCTAACACCTAGTGCACACATGCTCTATTAAAGGGAGATGTATCCACAGAAAGGAATTTAAAAAAAAAGAAAAAAAAAAAAGAAAAAAAAAAAAAAAAGGGGAGAGAGAAAGGAAACCCTCCCCCGGTTTAGTACAAATGTTATGTGTTGCANAACCTCCAGATGTGGACTATTCTACCTGCAACAAAAGTACCTGGCAATCTGAAGTAATTCTCTTTAAAGACAGCAAAAATCTATGAGCTCTCCTATTTAAGCACATCAGTTGACTTCCTGTCTTCCTATTTATTTGCAAGTGTTTGACAAAACTTGAGAAAGAACAAAACCCAATACCAAACCACTCCCTCATACATACTGAAACATAGCAGAGGCTTTGGTAATACATAATAAATAAAAAAAAGCAAAAAGATAGTAAACCTAATTTTGTTTACAAGCTCTGGAGCTATGAGTGCTAAACCTGATTTTAAGACATGAATGAATACAAAGTAATTATCTTCTAAACAAAAATTAATCTTCAACACAAACAAATTATCTTATTAAAATAAACAATGGCAATGTGACCAGAGCATATAGATGCAGGCATGGGAAGGATACAAAACTAACGCTCTCATAACTAAAAAGAATATTAAGTCTTTTGGTATAATTCATCAAACAATCTTGCTTAAGGATGTATGAAACTCCTGAAAGAGGAAAAAAAGTCCAACCTTATCAAACAAAGCTTCAGATATGACAGAAAATTTCTTTATATAGGGTCCTATTCAAGCTCTTCAAGACAGGAGGGGTGCCTTACACTGTGACTTTTCAGCTGGCATTTCTCAGCTGTAAATTCTGCAGAATGCTTTTAAATGTCAAAAGAGACATACCAAACTAAATATTTGCTTTTGGTTTACATCTCCTCAGAAGAAAGTGTAAACAATCATCACGGTCCTAAATGGGCCCCGAGGTAGCAATTACATCTTTACCCTTTGCCTTTCAGCATCACTCTTGTGCTGAGGCATTTGGAGGAGAAACAGCTATATACATTCCTGTAGCATAAGCCCTAAATGGTGTCTGTTTGCTGTAATAATCAAAGCAGTTTCTAATCCATGTAACGAGTTTATGCTATATTATCTTTCATAGTGTCAAGCACGCATATTAGAAATTTTAATAGAAATACAGTAACTGCATGCTGTTCAAATCTTGAATTTCACCCAATGGAACAAACTCGGTACCATTTCAGTATAATTGTTATGTCTGCAGTGCCTGAGTTTGCAGCACTGCAAAAATATAAACCCAGTTTCTCATTCTAATATAATCATTAGGTTTCCCTTTTTAAAATCCACTATTAAATCTACCTGCTGAAACCCTGGACTGTGTTCTTATAATTGTCTAATGTATACTACATGCTATAGTCAATTTAAAAACAATTCAAGTCTACATAGCATCACACTCAACCAGTCTAGCTTTCTGTAAATTAGTTTGATGCAACTGTATAAACAAACTGCAGTTACACAAGCACTGCAGAACTAACATTATCACATTTTAAAAATATTAGTACAGCAGAAAGATATAACAAACAAAATTAAAATATATTCAGAATTAAAATATATTCAAAGATAATGATATTTTATTTTACCTGAAAATTAACATCTTCTTTCTTAAATATTAGTGCTCGAACTTCATCAGGATCTCCATTAAATATAGCTTGAACCAATGGTGGCTAAAATGAAGAAAAAACACATCTTAAAATAAACCCCCATTTTAGATTTTAGTGATACGCATATAGTTTTTGATACATAACAGAAACATAAGGCAATGACAAAAAAACCCATTCCAGGCAGTAAAACAAAGAAACCAGCACCAGTATTTAGAATCAAAGAAATTGCAAGTTTTAAAACCTCAAACACATGGACATCCTCTAAGTCAATTAAATACATACGTGAAAGAAAAAAAAAGGAGCTGAGAAGGCAAGCTTAGAACAGCTGTAAAGAAACCCCTTAGAACAAAATTAGGGTTGTCATTACATGCTGCAAATTCTATACAGTATAAGCAAACAATCCCCTTTTACATTAGCAAGTGACTCAAGTTACTGGAAGTCTTTCACCTGTTTAGACAGAGTGGGAAAGCAAAGTGCATCAGATAAGTATGGTAACAAATTCACACTCACACACATCTATTACTAAATATAGCAGGATTTCTTAGTAAATAAGAAAAGCTGCTGAGGTATGCTAGCAAGATTTAAGCCAGTCAGTTGACAGAATAAAATAATTTAAAGCAATAAAACCACAGTCCCCAGTGCTGACCATTTTCAGAAAGTGCTAACTTGAATCTAACAGTTATACCAAGATTGTGACTTATGTTAATTCTTATTTTAGCTTAGCATTGCTCTTGTTTGATATAACTCTATCAGTTCTGAAAATAAACACAGCATATTATTATAATACAATGATCACATCAGCTTCTAAAGTGGTACTGCATAAATATACTATTGAAGAGTGAGAAGTGGAGCAGGGAAAATCCATTTACTTCAAATACATTTCCCCAAGCCTTCTGAAACCTCTCTGCTATTACACAAGAGTCTAGACCTGTTCTTGCTGCACCATAAATAAGGTTACATGAAATAGAATGGACCCTTGCAAGCATAAATTCTACCACTAAGTTTCAGCTTTTTCCATCTTTATTACACGCAGATTTTATCTCCTTGCCTTGTTTCAGCGTTGTACGTATTCATCCTAATCTTAGGAGTACAGCTATTGGTATTTGAGACAGCATTAGAAGCAGGAAATATGCCAACAAACAACATGCCTTACCAGCACATTTCCAGAGGGCGATGGATGTACAGATACATTTTCCTGAGGTAAATTGGAAATAAATGTGGGAGAATCATCTTCCTCCTCCTCCAAAACAACAATACAGACTCGACTCATTCGATCCGTTTGAGGAAACAAAAGCAAACAAAAAAATGCCAGCAATGGTATTTTGGGAAGCAGACTGCAGGTATCGCAATAGTGACCATAGAGGAAATACTTCCACCTGCTCCACGTGCCCTCACAAACTTGTGAGTGCTACTGCTGGTGTCTTAGCATCTAGAAAGGGACATTCCAATCCCCCCTCACGCTTCATTTTCCAGACTTAAACACCACGAGATGTTCAAGACGCTGCTGAAAAAAAGTTGCTCTTTATAAAACAGAAAGTCCCCAAGCATCGAAACCACAATAACAAAACTGTGGAACAGCTGATAAAAATATCCCAAGATCCAATTCCATTCGAACAGCACTCACTGTCGCACACAGCTGTCCTTTCACGAGCAAATTTGTCTTTGTTAATGTCACAACCTCCACAGCGTCCTTCTACCCCCACAGTGAAGCCATTGTTGCAGAAGACACGACTCCGTCCTGCAGAGGACGGAACGAGGAACAATTGTCCCGAGAGAGACGGCCGCAGCTATTCCCACTCCTGCAAGGTCAGTTCAATCACCCCTCACAGGCTTTCTGGCGACTGAAAACAAACGCGCCTCCCGATCATCCCGCCATCCTACAGCTTCCTTTCTCAGTGTCACAAACAGTCCAGACAGAAAACCACATCTCGGTTCGGCAGTTATTCAGGACGCGCTCGGAGGAAGAGAATCCTTTCCCATGCAAGAAAAGAGCTGCAACGTGCAGCGCGGCTGCAGCACATTTACATGCGATGAGTCAGACCCCAGGGACAATGAACTCCTTGAATAATATTGCCGGCTGAATCCAGCAGAAGCAAAGCAGCCGGTGTTACTCCGTCAGGGACACGAGCAATGCGGAGCGGTCATTTTTCCTCCACCAGGCAGTAGCTGTGGCTTCTCCATCAGGGAATGCGTAAGGCAGAAATCCTGTTCAGGAGGAATGCTTCAGCGAAACAAGCTAACTACTGCACACAAAAGCTCAAATTACTGCCTTAGAGGACTTCCGCAAAAGCAGTTCATCACTCAAGTGTTTCTTTTGATCACCATGTGAATGCAGTTCCCATGATAGTCTTCATTCAGATTGAGGGGGAGGGGAAAAAAAGGAATTAAAAAACCATCAGACTGTACATCTTCTCTGAGCCAACTTCTTTATCCGAACATCCGTCACTGCGCCAACCTGATTCTCCTCTTCAGTTAAGAGCTTCTGCTTATCGGGTCTTCTCCTCGACAAATTAAATGATACAATCAGCAGACAGCCTTGTAAAGCTCGAAATCCAGCTTTTGGCTGTCCGAGTCGGCAGGAGCGGCGCACCAAGCGCTGCCACGGCAGCGCTGCCCCGAGCAGCAGCCCGGCGAGCAGCGCCTGCAGCCTGCCGGGGTGAAACGCCTAGTAATGCTCACATGTCACACTTACCAGAGCACCCAGCCACCGCTCCCAGGGAAACTTCCTCTGGCACCAAAAAAATCCCGCCTTTTGCTTTTTTTGGGGGCAGTCTTTGCAGTCTGCGCCAGTTCGGTGACTAACGCAGCTGAAAACGTAAAAATTCTATAACTGAAGAAAGAGCGACTGTTTAATATTTTCCACTAAAAGCCGCAAAGAAATGTGGTGTGCTGACTAACTACACTTAGGCAGTAAACAATTCCAGCACTTTAACTGCTTTCATATGGCACTGGTCAGAGCAGCAAAACAGTCCTCACTTAACTCATTGAAGACAACAAATGTCCCACATAAATTCTCTGAAAATTAAATGAAAAGTAAAATCTTAAAGCAATAGGCTGACCATTTAAAAGACAGCCATTAATGACCAAACCCGTGGAATTTTTGCAATTAGTAGAGACAAACACAACCTCAACTTGAAAAAAAATTACATCAAGTACAATTTAAATATAATATTATTAAAACACACCATAATAATGAAGTATAATACAAAGCCCTACAACTTGCTGAATAAATACTTCAGCTTGAATCTGCCTAAATGGTGCTGGCTCGTGGGTGTGTTATGTAAATGGCTTCTGTCAAAAGTTGCTGGATAAGCTTCAGTGTTACAGGAACAGAGGGAGGGTTTTTGCTCCTGCTGTGCAGCAGAAGGCAATTCTGATGTCCTTCAGCGGCTGCTAAGAGCAGAATTTGTCAATGGTGAGCAAGTTTGTAGCTCTTCAAATAAAGCATTTGCACTCAGGTTTCACACAGGAATCCAGACAGAGAGAAAGACAGGTTTAAATGGTGTGTAAATGGTCTGGATATAAATAGACATACTGAATTCCCACCTTTGGGGGCCACAGGCAGGAAAAGCTTACATGAACTCTTTTGCAAAAATGTCTACAGTAGCTTCATTGCAACATAATAAATTGCTTAAACACCTCCCTTTCCCCCTGACACTTTATGCAGGTGAAAGTTTTCTAAGTGCAAAAGAGTACCTTGGCCAAGGGGTCCCTGACCTCAAGGGTCCTGACCCGGCAGATTATAGCACCAGATTCTGATTCATCATGAAATTTCAGATTAAAATTTCTCAAGACTAACAAATATCTTTATAAATGTATTCTGTTCATTACATAGGGTCTAGCTGTTTTGAAATCTCACACTTTTGGTCTTAATTACAAGAAAATCAATGATTTGTACACCACTGCTTTGTTCTAGCATTTCAGCCATTTATTAAGAAGCAACAACACAGATTCATATGTGTACATACGACAACTCGTGTTCTTCTTGGCCACAGCAGAACTAGTTCTAGTAAACTGTGGACATCCTCAAAGCTCAGCTATTGCAACATCCTATGTCTGTTATGGAACACAATAACCACAACATAAAAAATAGCTTGCTTTTTATTTGTGAAAAATGCCCTAAGGAACAGACACTGTAGCTTATTTGCACAACTAAACATGCATTTAAAAAAAACTAAAAATCAGATTTTATGTGTAAAAGCAAAATACTGGCAAAATGCATACTCAAGCTTCATATGATACACATACACTTGGAAGATAATGGTTTTCCACTAAGCCCATATGTTCAGTGTAAATGAACACTCTTCAAGAGTCAGTACATTTATACAGTAAGCAAATGCCAAGGGTTCCGTATGCTTTCTTTGGAATTACCAACTGGACACATTGCTAGATGGAGATAATGCCTAACTTAGTTTGAATTATCTGAATGTGGTCCACTTTTTACTTTCATAATTAATGCTTCAAAGTCAGCTAAAAATTCAACAGTTACCTTAAAAAGTATGCTTTCACACTCAGTTAATTGCAAAAATTCAGACCATTTTAATTTACTCTGACAATTATTCTAGTGATCTTAGATGTAATTATAATACAATTAATATAAAATATTTCCAAAAGCAAGTTAACATATATCTCACCTAACATCTGTACATTTTTGAACTGTGACATTACTACAGAGAGTTAAAAGCCAGTACATCACAGTTTGCATTAGAAAGAGAACCAACACAACTGAGTCAATATTATATTGATTTCTATAGCAATCTAAACCATGTAAGTAAGCAAAAACACCCTACTCAAGACAGGACCGTGTGTGCACAATTGCTTCCATAACCAAAGGAAAACCCAGTTCTGGATATTTAATCTTTGCTCACAATTAACTGGCATTTCCCCCCTCACATCCCCTTCAACCATAACCTGTGCCTTCACCTTAATGCAAACATCATCTCTAATCAGCTCTTCTTTCAACTTCAAAAAACTATCCAAAGTATCTTCTGGTGTGCAAAATCAAGTTTCTAATGTTACCTGAGAGGTCTTCTAAAAACCAAAAGCTGTTTAGAATTCTACTGTAAGGAACCAAACTAAGGTTTCAATTCTTCAGCAGCTTATCTAGACTAACAACATTCTGTGTAGAAGAGTTAATAGTAACAGAGAATGAAAGCAGAGTAAATTCAAGATGATTAATTTAAGCTTCTGTTCCTCAAATTAATTTAGGAATCATAACAGAACTTTGCAAAGGTATAAAGAACTTTGCATCTCAAACAGTTTGTACTAATAAAACTTAAAATAACTAAAGACAGCAGGTCATCAATATCCATCTTCTCCAAATGTCATCTATTTCCAATAAGAAAGTTTATGAAATGAGAAGTAGGAAAGAAAGCTTAAAAATAGCCTAACTTAGAAAAAGAATGCCATGTCTACAGTGGTTTCAGTGGCGATCTGATGACCTCCACAAGATCTGTTAGCAAGGTAAGATCTCCACACTTAACTCTCAAATTTCAAAAAGTGCAATGATGATACACATTTTTGCAAAAACAAAGGCTTTTTTGTTAACATGATAGCTGTAAGAAAAAAAAAAAAAGTGTTGCAATTTTCAAACTACACTTGTCTTTAAGTAAATCACGTTTCAAGAATCTTTAATGGGTGCACATAAATAGAGTATATTACAAGAATGCAACCTGCAGGTTAAAACACAGCTGTCTGCCATCTACACTGGACAGAAAAAAACCATGAACTCTGAATCAGCTAAAAATAGCAACCTTTTCTATAGATCTGCCCTCTTCTCTAGGAACAAATGAGCAGAAGACTCTAGCAGCACTGCTGATGACACCAAAAACCAAAGTACATTCAGTATCAAAGAATCTACTCAAATAAAGACTTTTCCCTTGCCAATCAGCATTTACCAGTTTTTTTCTGGGCTAAGGTTAATCCAACTGGTTTCAGGTAATATTTTGTATGATTAAAAGGATCTAGGAAAGGAAGAAAATTGTTCTGTCAGGTTTCAGTAAAAATGAAAAAACTTAGAACGAAGTCATATATCAACTCTTCAAGGCAAATACCTAATCTGTGTATTTCCTCAGAAGACAAAGATTGCTTTTAACAGCTACAGCTCTAAGTAAACAGGTATGCCCCAGTATAAGCTGATTTTATCACATACAAACAGAGATGAGTGTTCAACATCACCATGAATATAAGTTACAATACTTCTAGAATACTTCTCATGAGTCACTCATCTGAACTCCTCTGCTGTTTCCTCCCCACTCCTGAGGGAATGAGGTGGAGTCAGGAAAGAGAACAGTATAAAGCAAGAAATTAGTACCTTTCTTCCCAGTTTTGTTCTGTTTATTCCAGAGCATCTGCATCTGCAGAACAGTTTTAACCCCTGGACTCCACAGTTCTGCTTCTAAGGACAAGCAAAATAGCTCTGCTTGCACTTCATGAAACCACAGGCAATTCCTACTTTTTCTCATGCAATTATACAGCCTCTGTTAATAGTCACATATTATCTTTGAACAATTGGCAATTAATAAAGTCCAGTATCTGAAAAGCCATTTCAGCTGAAACTGAAACACAAAGAAGAAAAATAATCCAGCATTCATTCTAACTTTTCTCAATTGGAGCAACATAAGAAAAATTAATAATAAAAAATGTCTGTGATTCAGACATAAACTTCAGTTGTATACTTAAACACCCTGCAACATGTTAAAAATATCATCTGATCAAAAAGCAATCAAGCACATTGAAAGTGTTAAAAGTCTACTAAGCAATTTTCTGGTTTATGTGTCTGAACAATACACCTGCAGACAAACTCTTGGCTGAAGTACCATAGTCATCACAGTACAAGATAAGTAAATACCTCAAAAAAATTATCTCTGGTGTCCAAAACATGGGGTCTAGTAATCAAACTGTTCACAGACCAAAACCCAGAAACACAAAGGCAACTCTTATTTCTCTTAAAAGAAAGTGAAAATACAAGGGTCCTGCATTTTCCAACATGTTTTCTAGCTAGGATATCACCCAGCACACTTTCCTTTTAGGCCAGATTTAAATTCACTGGCAGGAGGAGGTACCTTGTGCATTTTCAGTGTACAACCCTGTAATCAAAATTAACAATTCATTCTTACATTAACACACAGTACATAAAAAGAAGTCCTCCAACCTGTCTGAATTCACAGACTCCAGGTACTTTGTAGAAAATGTGTGTGCTCAGATTTATCAGCTGCACCCAACAGCAGACACCTCTCTGCCTTTTGAGAAACAGAAGGCAGCTATTACATCCAACAGCTTTTCTAAATAACAACCACACAAGTCTGATGGTGGTATTGTCAGTCTTGTAAAATTGACTAGAATTCAAAGCAACTCCTGTTTCAGAGAAGAAAGACCACAAAAAGCTGTGCCTATCCACATATATTGTTATGAATAGTTAAGATAAGTTTGCATCCATGAAGACAAAGATCTTGACAAACTACTTTAGCTACTGTGGCATGGATTTTGGACAGAAGACAGGTAGTTTTTTAAGCAATTTTTCTTTTTGGGAGAAGGTAAGTGAGAGAAGATGACTTCTGTTGGAAAATGGAGAAGATATTATCTTAAAGTATCAGTTAGTCAAAGAGAGAAGTAGGCAAAACACTTCAGCATTTGTTAAACCCACACAAACACAAAATTATTAGCTGCACATTTAAGGTTTTTGCAAGCATGACAGCTTGCAAAAATGTTTTCATAATACAAAAACCAAGGCCCACAGGTTTGTTAAAAGCATTTCCACCTGTTGGCAGAGCAAAGGCAAAAAAGACACTGATAGGAGCAATTATTCTGGACTCCTTAGCTGCTTCCAGATCAGATCACGTCCATGGCCAGTTTTGGGTTTGGGCGCTGAAAATGGCATCAATTACAATAATAACCACTGTGTCCTTCCAGGAATAATTACTGAAGGCAGCAATTTCAGCTGTGCACATCAGCTCTAAAAGCAGAGTTGACGAAAACAAAACAAAAATCAAAGGCTCAGTCTCAGCAGTCCGCGTTTGCTCTTTCACATACCAACCACCCTCTCCCAGCGCACCCAGCCCGTTGCTGGGAGGTGAGGCTGGACAGGAACGCCAACAAGAGCAGAGCAAAAATAACAACCCAGACACACTGGAAGACCAACCCACTGTCACAGCTGGCACTGACAGCCTGATGCTTCAGGGAATGATGCTACTATATTTTCCCAAGGAGAAGAAACAGGTAGCTTGGCTGGAGCAAATGAACAACTGCAGAATTCCTAATCATAGTTTTATATCATCTCTCACCTTGCTTTGAAAGCGTTTATGCCAATACTGTATACACTCCTACAAATTAACTAAAATATGATCCTACTAAATTATATTAGGCAACTGGTAAAACAACTAAAAGAATTCCCTTTAGGCCTGTGGGGGCTTGCATATACTGAGAAGAATTAGTACATCTCCTTTGATCTACTTTTCTACTGATCTATAGTCACGCTCAAGATGAACAGAGGAAGTGCTGATTTCACATATTTCCTCTTTGAAAATTTCTTCCTGCAATACTGTTCCCGTAGAGAAAAAAAAAGGAATCAAACTCATTACTCATTACAGAAAAACTAGCCCACATCAGAGGTCAGCTTAACTTTGCCTTATTTTTCACCATGCAATAGGTTTGCTCTTCCCTCTTCAGTAGGAATTAAGCGGTTTGTGAATAGTGTATGGGATTCAAGGACAGACAGTATAACAAGAGCACCACAAGCCTCTCAGAGACTGCATCCTTGAATAGCAGAAATTCCTCGGGATTTTCTAATGTATGGCATAACAGGTTTCTTCTGTCTCTGATGCACTGAAACCAATTCTCTATGTTTGTATCTCAAGGAAAAGAAGCAATTCTCACCTGGCAGCTGCTTACTCAAAAAAAACCTGAGTGTGATCTTTCATTGCTACATGGAAAAAGAACAAGTCCCAATTTCCCTGGATTTGTATGTTTTCCTGGTTTGCTTTTGAACAAACTGCTGTTTCTCCAGCAGATGATTAAGAACATGTTACATTTGGTTTGTAGGGCTCAGCTTCGCCACATAAGTTATATATTGGCTATAACCAATAACATTTATCCTTTGCTCTTTTTCTAATCTTGGTTCTTCAGCTAGAAGGCTGGAAACCCCCTTAAAGGAAAGGCAGCACAATGCAAAACACCAGATTCAGCACTGGACAGTGCTGGTGTTGAGACTGAAAATAAGGAGGTTCTCACTGGAGCCAAGAAAACTGGCATAAAGTTTATCATTTCCTCATTAAAACTCTGCTGGGCTGCCATGCTGCTGAGTTCTGAAGAAGAAAATGGTAGTCAGGTAGATTTCTAGAGATGAGAATTGCTCTGCTGCCTATGGTGAGTAACCACTCTGATTGAATCCCCATCTCCACTATACTGATGATATATAAAACCTTTCATTGCAGCATGTTTGATGAGCTTGGGATGACAGACAAATCAGTTAATCCTTTCCAGGTCACATCAAGGTTAGCCTACTAATAGCATTCTTCAGCACAGATGTGCCGGTTCTTTTCCTTTCCCCCTTTCTTTCCCCTGTAAAATTCAGTAGTTAACTAATTTTTTTCAGCACCATTTCAGTTAACACTGGAGTATGCATTGTTTTTGATGCTCCAAGTTATGTAGAAAGAACGATGAAACCTGAAATTGGCTAAGAGCATATGAAACTACAAAGGAGATGTGGAGTCATAAGAAACACCTCAATTTTGGAAGATAGGAACAGTAGCAGGCAGCCATATAAAAATGTAACACAAATTCTAGCATTCTACAAGACATTCTACACACTTGAAAAGCGATTCTCATGACTGAATTTTTATCCTATACCACTTAACATATTTTAGGCAGAAAAGTCAAGTCAGTTATGCCAGTCAGAAGAGGACTTTCAAAGTTTTATGTCACCAACCACATCAATCCTTGTGGGTAAGTTGCCATCGTTACAAATGTTTGCTTTTATACATTTGTCAGAAGTTCCTATGGAATTCCCACATGACCAAAATCAGCAGTGGTTGGGAGTGCTCCACCAACGTTTAGGAACTTGAGTCAGAAACACATACCACTTCCACTCAGACTATTAGCTGGGAAACACTAAAAAAAATGATTCATACCATTTTGAGCCATGGAAGGGAGGAAACAAACATCATATTCAACTATTTAAATCCTTCACTGATGACTCACATCAGTTTAGAACATTTCCAGAACCAGCTGCTTTTCTCAAGTAACAAACAGTAGTTGCCTATTCAAAAAAAATAACAACACTGACAGACCCGCTTTCAACAGAACCATTCAACTATCAGAGAATTAGTAAAAAGGAAAGAGTTGAGATTTTTTTTTTGCCCCCCAACTCCTCCCAAAGCACAAAACACAAGAAGCTCAGTGGATCTATCTCTGCTAGCCAAGGTCAGAAAGCTCACCGACTTCCAGCTGCTAATTATGCTTATTTAAGTTTGATTTTAACAGTATTTACAAGAATCAGCTTGGATATGCTGCTACAGCAAACAGTCCATTACCTGTCTCATTTCAGCAATATTAGCAGGGTTTTATCTTAGTCCATGCTTGGACTCACAGTTGTGTTATTTCAGCAGCAAATACTCATAAAATGTTAATCCAGGCACAGAAGCAAGAAGATATAAACAAATAAAAGTGAGAAGTAATGAACACCCAGTGAAAAACTAAGAATCAAAGCAGAGCAATGCATCCAAAGAAGTGCTAAACAGCACTTCTTGCTTTCAGTGGTTAAATGACCAAAAGGGGAAATAACAGAGGTTGGACAGAGGAACAGAGATAAAAGCTAAGTAGGAGCAACTATACGGTACAGGCTGCTTTACTTCTATTAGAAAGGCATCAGGAAAAGAACGTTTCCAAATCTGACCATCTTAGGGAAGGAAAGTTTACTCAGCTTCAAATGTATGTCTGCTATTCACTCAGTCTGATAAGTAAAAACTGAAATGCATTATCTAGAGGAAACTATTTAGAATGAGAGTGATAGCAGCATATATCTTCTAAGAGGACGACACAATTTCTGCTATTCGAAACAGAACTCTGATTTTGTTAAGAAGAAAAGGACTACAAAATCTGCTCCTTCAAAATACCTATTCAATACTTCTGTCATTACTGAAACTCTGGTAGTAGAAAGTTGAGGGAGTCCATAATACCGAGGGGAGGAAGAGGCTGAATTATTTCATAGCTCTAAAAGAAAACAGAAAAACTGTGGCCTTTAAAAGTTTCTATTCAGATTTTCCTACTCATTAGTCATGTGGTACAATCTGCCTACAACTCAGTCTACCCCTTTCTGTTCCACCCAGGAATGAGTGCTGTTGCAGGGACAGAGGAGGCAAAAAGGGGGGCACGTTTTAATGGTAAGGGCTTTTTTCCCCCACGATGGAGTTTGGGAGAGAAAGGTCCTGAATACGTTAATTTTTTTAAAAAAAAAGAAAAATCCAGAAAGAAAACTTCTTTTAAATCAGTTCTCTCTTGCAGAAGAGTTACAAGAGTTGGAACAAACTGTTAAATAAATATTCAACTATTATAATGCTAAAAATGCATATAACACTCCTACTAGTGCAATACTTTTAATTCAGTTTTGGGTAGATAGGAATAGACTGTGACCACAGAAGCCACAGTTCAGCTGTCTTGCTCACATGTGAAATTTTGGTTTTCATACATATCAGGAACTCAAAATACTGTATCTAAGTGAGCAAAATGAATCCCAGTTGCTATGGATACCACTTTTTTTTTCTCTCTTCAGTATGTAAACAGTTTGTCACTGTACACAAATTATTTTGATTATCTTTAAAATAGTATGCGTCAATAGCTGCCTTAAGCATCGGGATCCGCTGCCTGGAGAAAGCTAAACTTCCTAGAAGTTTTTAGGAACTCCTTACACCTCTCTCATGTCCAAGAAAAATCTTCTTTCTGGCAACTGAAAACACTCTATAAAACATAAACACTCTTTTTATCTATAAAGCTGGATAAACCCCACATATTCACACACACACACACACATACAGGCACTACCACAGGACAAGAGAGCTCATCTAATATTTCTGCAGCTGCCAAAATACATGTGGCTTCTCCCAAACCGAGCACGGAGAAACACAGCTGCAGACAAAAATCTTCCCTGTGAGCCTCAAACCTTCCAAGGAGTCTTCCCCACAATGCCCACAAGGGAAGCAGCCCTCAGGAGGGCTCTTACACATCACTACAGGATAAGAGCATGTACACAACCTTCACTTCTTAGTTACTTTTCCTATCAATTTTTCAATTCTGTATTTAGAAGACTAAAAAAGCACTTGGCTTAAAAACTCTATTACCAATTAAATTTCATAAAATGCAACAGAGTATTACTTCAGAATGCTAATTAAATTCTTACCACTCTAGAAATCTGTTTATTTGTTATTTGTAGGTTGCTTTTTTTTTAAGTGACATTTGAAAAAGTGTATTAGCCTGATTTTGACTGCTGCTAACCGGACAGACTCTTCACTCCTCCCTTCCCCACATGATCCTTGCTCATTCACATCCCTTTCCTGAGCCAGCACAGGCAACTTGTATGACCCAACTGCCCCATTTACTTTTTTTGCTGGTGAATTGTGTGAGCCAGCTCACCATGGGCCTGCAGCTGCCACAGAGCAGTGGGAGCGTTCAAACTGCTCACTGCAACAGACAGTGGTGAGACGGCTTTGCAAACCCACACCCATCAACCATGTATCAGAACTATTCCATTCCTTGTATTTTCCTTAAAATATCTCACAACAGTTTTCATGACACCTGAATTTTTCCAACCTTGGACACTATTACAACCAAGTCTATCATTCCTTCAATTTTTTCCAGTTACACAAAACCATAGTTATGCAAAGAATTCTAAGTTTCTCCTCCCATGATTCAATATGTGAATTGCTCCTTTTTAAAAAAAAAAAATAATTTTGCAACCAGAAATTTCAGAGACTCTGTTAATCAAACTGTCCCTACAGTACTAACAGTATTTATAAAGCATATGGTTCTATAAAGAAAATACTAGAGAACTTTAGGGGCCAGATTTCAAAAAAAGCAGACAAAACCAATTATATACCCAGAATCCACACACAAGCAATTTATGCATTAAATACAAGTACAACAAGGTAGTTACAACTTTTACACAATTATCCATGACCTAAAACTTGTGAGTTTGGGGGGAGGTTTGTATTTTTATTTTCAATCACAATTATTCTAGGCTTCATATCTTCCAAAATCTTCCTAACACTGGCTTCTATCAGTGATTTATTCAATTAAGACGACACCTAGAGGAGAACTTGCAAAGTAAATTTCGGCATTCCTAAGAGCCGACAAATTGCATTATAAAAGAATATTATCATACAGAATCAGAAAGATAGTATCAAAATACAATCCATAATACATAATACACACGAGCTGCATATTACTTATTCAAAATACTAAGAAAATTAACTTCTATACACCCTTGCCTCTAAAACTCCTTGATTGATCTTAGAACCTATGAATAACCAAACCTCACTCAGCAAATAAGTGGGTATAAAAAGGGAGAGTATTTAGTCAAGTTTTGTGGCAAAAACAAGGCCACAGGGCATCCTGTATACAATTGTTTTCTATCCCTTCTTGGCAAGATAGCTTTTATTTTGTAAAAGTATTATGAAAACCAAATATCAGATTTGTATAAAATATAAATATGTTAGGAAGACTTCAATATTTAGTAATAAGAAGTCAGTAATATGGTTAGGAATAGTTCTATTTGTGTATATGTTACAAAGCAAGCTGTGGAGTGTCTTCCCCAGAAAACACCTTATGCAACCAGCACGCTCATAATGGAGGGCAATGAAGAGAGAAAACCACTGCACTCATGAACTGGTTTGCAAACTAAACTAGAGTCTAGAAACTCATAACAAACTTACACATCTTGGTTAAAAACCACCACATAACTATGTAAATGTAACCTTCAAGTCATGCAGACATAAATTTTTATAGCCTTGACTCAGCTGTTGTCACCTCCCCATGAGATTATATCAGGCCCTAGGAAATAAAGGCAACCAACTATTTTTTCAGAAGAAGTCTTGATCACCCAAGTTTCTTTTTGGATGTACACTGACACCTCATGGCCATTTAAAAAATACTTAAGGTCTACACCCTCTTAGCTTTGCTTTTTAAAAAAAACCTCTTAGCTCTCTTTTTTAAAAACTCCAATTAATTTCTTTTTCTTTTAATGAAATGCTGTCCTCTTTAGAAATGTCAATCTTTAGATGACATTATTTGATCTATTGCTCCTTTTCTATCAGTAAGAAACTACTTAGCATTAATTTTTGATGAGCAGACAGGAACTCTGCCCCCCACAAACACCGAATCACGGAAGACAGAAGGGCAAGGCATCTCTTCTCTCCAGCTTCAGACCCTGCAAACTGCAGAGAAGCAACCACAGCTGCTGTAACTCTTCACAGAACAGAGAGACCAGGAAGATAAATAGGACTACTGCCATATGCAGAATGAGTCTGGAAATGTTCCTCCCCAAATGACAGAAATAGCCTCTGGATAAATTTCTGGCACTATGCAAAAGCCTTTTACTCTTTCAAGTACATGAAAACCTTCAAAGTTACGCACATGATTACCTAAGAATATTAATAAAATTTACTACTTCCTCCAGATTCTCATACTGGAAGCAGAAGTGTGTTACTTTTCACTCTTTCCAACAGGGTGACATGTAATGAAAAAAAACACCAAACCTCTGCCATTTCTTCCTTCTTGATTGAGAACTCTGTGGCATATCTCTATAAATAGCCAAGTCACACACCATATATCTCAAGACTCCTTGCTAACTAAAATTATAAAGTCTTCAACTGTGAAAAATAAGAGACTACAAAAATG
>WAAG01004290.1:0-10151 GCA_013390105.1 Tichodroma muraria
TTTTTTTTCTTTTTTTCTCCTTCCAAAAACATTTTGATAGCTGAAAATAGCCATATATATCACATATGATGTACCCTATTAATCTGCAGGAAGATTGCTTTCCCTTGTGATGTGATTTAGGAATGGTACTCCCCAATTTAGTCCTCTCATTGAGACTCTCTAAACCATGTCTCACTTGCTCACTCCCTCCCTTTCCCACTCCCATCCCCCACAGGGACTGGAGCAGAGATGTGGAGGCAGAAAAGGTAAAGATCACGGGCTGAGGTAACAATTTACTGGAAACAGCAATGAGATAAGAAAATGAACAGGAACAATATTAATAACAAAAGTGTACAAGAGAGAAGCAAGGGATTCACATGTAAAATGCTCAGAGCCAGCATTACCTGACTGCTCCCTCTGCCACCTTACTCAGCTGAAAGGAACCCCTCTTCCCAGGAAGAGACTCCCCCTTGCACGTAGCAATGATGTGAGGTGGTATAGTCCCAGCCACTCCCAGGTTATTGACAAAACTGATAAAATTAACCCTGTCTTGGCCAGAGCTAGGACACCTTGCCACAAGGTAGGACCACCTCTTGCCCACAAGTTGTTCTGGGTTCTTCAGTGGTCCCTGGAGATAGCACAGACCCTTCCACGAAGAAGGGGAGCAGCACCAGAAAAGCAGAAGATAACCATGTCCCTTCTCTCTACAGTATCAAAATTAGCTTCATCAATGACAGCACAGAAACAATACATTTTATGGAAACTTATCACACCACAATTTTCCTTAAATAATGTGAAATAAGAAAAAGACAGCAATGTCACCTTTAAGATATTACTAAAGGTCTTTAAATCTTTTGTCGTAGCACCACCTTGAGATCAGCTGTGCGGCAAAGCTTCTATGATGAAATTAAAACAACAGATAAACAATCATGTTGCTATGGACATAGAATTAAATCACTGACAGGCAGACCAAAGTCACTCTTAAAATAGCACACAAAATCAGCAAAAACAACATCACTCAAAAATGTTTACAAGTCTTCCTCAGATGTTCTTTTATCTACAATCAAAGACTCCAGCAAAAACTCACAAATTTTACTCTCCCACCATGTTTGTATGCCTTTTGGCAGGTAACGCCACATGATATAAGCAGTGTATCTGTCAGGTTCCTTGGCAGACATGGACAGGTCTAAATGAGACCGAGCAGAAGACAAGCAAAGACATCAACATAGTAGGAAAGGAGAATTTCAGGAAGGCAATGCAACTACAGAACATGCTTTAGGTTTTGGTTTCCTGAATTACCATTAAAAGTCTAATGGCCAACTTGACTTTTACATTCCTTGTACTTTATAGTGAAGACTGTCTACTGACTTTCAACAACAAACAAGCCCAACACCCAGAGCACTGTTCGTTGTGCACTTTGTCACACCAGCACTCTTAAGAATGCAAAATGGAACATTAAGAAATTCTGTGTGGTGTTTTCCTATATGCTATTCAAAATGCATGCATTTTTTTAAGGTTTGGTGGTTCAAACTCCTGTCAAAAACATCTTTGTAAGACTACCGTGAACAGTGTCAGAATGATCTGGCCATCATAATAGGAAACTTTCAAAACAAGCAGGTAATAGCTGATGATTTTAATCTCATTGTGAAGTAGTATGACATGACCATTCATGAATGCTTAATGAACACAAACCAGGATTATAGCTTTACAAAATACCTGTAACCTGCTTGCAACAAACTTCATTGCAAAACTTCTTTCTCAAGGCCTCCACTATTGCATGCAGCAAGCTTAATCACTATCTGCTTTATCTCCAATTACCATATCCATGTGGAAATCTGTCTACAAAACACTTTTGGTATCAAGCAAAATGTCATTAAAGAGAGTTTAATGAATGAAAAAGGGTCATTTGGATAGTAACTTGAAATACTACTTCTGTTACTTTCTGTCTAGAGCAGAAACACCACACGAGGTAGTGACTGTTCTACTCTCACAAGCCACAAATATTCAGTGTATGGCAAACCCAGACGTTTTGTCAGGAATTCAAACACTAACAGAAATTAGAGGGTGGAGCTTCAAATAAGAGGGAGGTGGTGAAAATTGTGGCCTGGCCCAGCAGAAAACTTAGAGTTCAACAAGAGGTGAAAAGCTCTGCTCCCAGGGCAGAAGCACAGGCCGAACTGGCACCTGCTGAAAAGAAGCTTGGCAGTTCCAGCAGATGCCAACTACAAATGAGACAACAGCGCACTTCCATGACAATGAGGGAAAATGCGCAGCTGGGCTACAGCAGGAGGAACACAGGCAGCAGGGTAAGGGAAGGCACTTTCTGCTTCTGTGCAGCACAGGTGAGGCTGCAACTGGAGAACTTCATCCATCTTCAACCCCTGCGCCAAGGAGAATAGGGGGAGGGTTTGGAGAGGGTCCTGTAACAGGCTTCTAACACGGCCTGGAAGCTGCAGCATGTGGCCAAGTCTGGACTTGAAGTCCAAAGCTAACTAAAGCCATGACTGATTTGATGTTCATGCTTTGAGAAGGAAGTTGGACTGGATGACCTTGAAAGGTCTCAGTCAACCAACACTTCTATGATTATGCCAATTGATTCTTCTGTCAATATGTGAGGAGCTGCAGGATAGTCATAGTCAAGCCAAGAACAGCAGCAACAAAGCCAAGCACATTACACTACTGAATACTGGGCATTTAGGAAAAACTGAAATATAGCTCTATAAAGCAAATCAACTCATAACAACAGGGAGTTGTTATCATTTGAGATTTTTATGCTTGAGAAAAACTCAGTACTACAAAGCATGTGTGTGTCTATAAGGCCCAGCATCCTCAATAATGAACACATCATCTGTTAAGACACCATCCACAATAAATCACTAAATAATTAAAAAAATCCAATGAAACGTGAAGTAGCTGCACATACTCTAATAAGGTGTGCAAGTACACACTGTAGAGCATACTCTGTAGAATGTTTTAATCAGAGATTAAAGCTAAGAGGAAATTGAGTATGAACAGTGTTCTGGATTTTTGATGCTGTATCACTCGTGTAAGGCAGCAAACTTACAAAATGTTCAAAAAATATCTAATATTCATGAAGTTAATTTAACTCTTCTGATTGTTAATGTGCACTTGCATGGACATAGAACATGTTCATAATAGTGGGGAACAGAAACTGCTTCCCAAGAAAATTTTTGGAAAAATCTCACAAGTTTCTTTCATTCCTCTTTCTTTCATACACTATTCTTTAACATGTTTTCACAGAATCATCCATGAAAGAGCTTTTTATTTTTCGTGAAGAGTGCTTACAGAAAAATATTCAACTGATGACACTGATTAAGGAGCAAAGAAAACCCAAAACAATTCTAAGAATACAACTCTATTCTCCAAAAGGTATTAAATCCCTCAGAATTTTATAGCTGCAAATAATGGCTAAATATATTAATCCATGGCACATATCTTGACTTGTCAACAAGAGTAGAGAAAACTATACTGAAAAACACTTATGGAATATTTTTCCCCAATGTCCTGTTCAGTTTCCTCTAAGCATGAAAAGTTAAACTATATTTACACACATCCGTATCCTTAATTTTGCAGCAGTTGTAGTGAGCACACAAAAATAAGAAGGATTTTAAGTTTTCACTTTTCCTCCTTTTCAGATTTGACCAGAACGGAAGAAATAAATTCCTTATAAACTTGTAGCTCTTGGAAGTGCAACAAAGAAAGACAAATTAGGAACTTTGTGGTTTGCTGTTCAGAAGACAGGTGGAAAAGGATGAGAAATTCCTTTTCCACTCACACATACCTAAGGTATCTAAGGGAAAGTCTGAATCCATATTTTAATAAAATAGTAGGATCACTTGTAAAAAAAAATTATGTAACTTCCAAATCTTTGTTTATCCATTGTTACATGAGAGTACAAATATTAGTTTAATATTAACCAAATTTAAAAAATTTAAGTAGCAAGGAGGATAATGTGAACAAACAAGATTTGACTATCAAGTTTTTCCTCATAGGAAAAAGAATTTTATTTTTTTCTTTAACTTGTCTGTATTTCAAGACGTTCTTTTTTAAACTAAAACTTCCTGACTTTACCTGAAGATGTAACTACAGAATTTACCTGGAATTACATTACTATTTACTAACTCCAGGAGAATTTTAGTATAACAATACAATACCACTTTAATCAACATAGTCATCATGTATTTGGAATTACTATTGAATAAAATTCATTTAGACCAATTTAAGTATGTTCTAAAATAAATCCTAGGCAGCATAGGATGATAATAATGCTGCAATCCTATAGCATTCTGATACTGTTAAGGCTTTGCTTTATTCTGCAAGTTATCTGTCATGAAGCTTGGTTAAACGAAAACTGGCAGAACAAATGCCTCATTTTTATTATTTGATTGTTTTTTTTCTCTTTTTAATAATCTTCAGCAGAGGTAAGGTACTAGAAGAAACATACAAAAGGTTTCAAAGAAATATGCAGAATCTAGGAAACAAATTCTGTCCCCAGTCTAGCGTATTGTTTCAGGTAGAAAAGGTGAACAACACTTTCAGTTGGCATCTGAAATAACGGCAGCTTTGACTTTCTGGATCTATCAGTCCTAACTGGTCAAAATCAGTGATTGTTGACTTTATTCACACATAGCAGGGTGCCAAAACAGAGATATATCTTAACTGTAGACAAATTCAACAGATGTAAATTGGGATAGGGAGCCGGGGGGAGGAAGAGTCTGTCATTATGACCATGAGTGTTCTGGCCAAAAGAGCTATGGTCTGGTTTGTCACATTCTTGAAATAAAGCTCTTTGGGAACAAAGAGCTACAAGAATTTCATAATCACAGAATACAAATTTTTGACTTGGTTGCAGCACCAGAACCTCCACATTTACTGGAAGCAAGGGTGAACCTAAGGTATCAAACCACTAAGTTTCAAATATATGGTGCTTCATGCAAAACAAAACAAAACAAAAAACAACAGCAAAAAAGTGCTTTTGTCTATCTCAACTCAAGACTGTGCAGAACCAATTTCCTTTTCCAACCACAAACTCTATAATCATTTGACCAGCTGCACTGTTCTCACAGAAAGCACACATGGAATAAGGACTAGCATTTATTGATGTAAAATGATCATAAAAATCTGTTAATACAACTTGATGGCTATTATATCCCCTGAAGTTAATTTGTCCCAAATTTACAACAGTTTGTTTCAAAGTTCTTATTACTAGCTTCTCTCACATGAAGCTGGTCCAGAAGCCATTGAGGGCTAACAGTAAAAGCAAGGCTGTAGAACAGAAACCTATCAAAAATCTGAACTAATGTTGTCAATTAGAAGAAATCAAATACAGAGAATGTATTTGAAACCCAGGAGTGATTATTTATAAACTGCCATTTCATCTCAAGGGTTACTGCCTGCTTCCTGCAGCATCTCCCTCTGGCAGCCAGGCCATGGGCTGCCACAGGGCAGGGATGCAGCCCAGCTGCCAGACCCTGCAGCTGCAGGGGGGCTGGGGTGGCCAAAGGAGAAGGGACATTGCTGCTGCAAGGCTCAGGGGGAGCAGGTGGGAACAAGGAGCAGGGCAGGTGACTGAGCCAGGCAGTGCTCCGTGTCCGTGGGCACAAGGGCTGTGCCACAGGGGTGCCACTCACATTCTAGTCACATGCCAGTCCGTTCTTCCTCCTCCTTTAGAAATTTTGACTGAAATAGGTCTTTTTATATTTCCTAAGGCAATGTATTTATAAAACATGCTGACCATCTATCTGAAAACCTTCATAAATGCTCTAAGGAAAAGAAATCTAAAGACAGGTTGAGCTGTAATTTCAGAGGCCATGGGGAGACAAGATCACAGAGAAGTCCATGACAGTGTTTCAAATTTAAGAGTTTTTGAAAAGTTCATTAAGAAAAGTAACAACCTGAGTTGGTGCACCAAACAAAAAAAGGGGAAGAACACTTAGTGCATCTTGTAAATTATAAAAGAAAAATTTCACAAAGCTGCCAAAGACAGAATGACAAAAAAAAAAAATCACCATCACCACCACTCAAGTCGACCTCAGCAACAAAACCAAAAATTTACAAAAGTATTGAGAGAGAGCAAGTGTTAAATTATGGCTCGCCTATAGCATCTTTCAAATTGTGGGACTTTCTGCAGACACAATTCCCTACAGACGTGCAATGTAAGTGGAGAAAATCCATGCTGGCCTGGAGTGTTTGCACTGTGCAGGCAAGACACAGCCAATACTGAGGCTCTGCCCTTGCCTAGCAGAGCACACACAACTCCAACTCTGCCTCAGCATGCAGAAAAGCATACAACAGCACTCTCCCAAAGCCTATACTACTAACAAGGAAATGCCACCTACCATTACAAGAAGGTATGAAAGAAAGTAAAGTTGGCTAGTTTTAGAAAAAAAACACCTAATACATCTATGCACTCAGCACAGTAAAATGGCCTGTGTCATATAATCTGAAGGAATTATATCTGAATCTAGTTTTACTGCCTTTTTTCAATGAAATATTTGCATATTCAAGCCCATTCCCACAGTACTTGAAGATAAACAGCTCCTGACATCATTGTTGAGTTCTATTTTCAGAAAACTTTATTTATTTCTAAGTGGTTTAATGTGCATCTGTTTACATAAATATTTGGATTTGTGAAAGCACATCCTGCTCAAGCTGCTCTGATAAACAAAAGTCAGCTGTTACTCCTTCTCCACTCCTGACTCCACTCGGAGCTGTGCCTGTTCCCTAGCTCTGGTTTATAATGCAGCCATTGTGCTTAGAGCAAGGAGTTTATAAACACATGCTTGAAAAATGTAGTCTAGCTTTCCAGCAATATATTTCAATGGCTCTTTTATCATTAAGTTGCTCTACAGTTGGTATGTCTCAGTGCACTAAAAGTTTACATTTCTCCACAAGGCCTCACATGAGATATGTATTGACATTTTTAGCAAAGCTGGGAGGTGACAGGAAGAGTGAACATTAGTGATGAAGAACACATTATTACCATTTTATGTCTAAGGGCTCTCTCTACAAACTACTTCCACTGATAGTAGAAGCAGAGGTTATAGAATATGGGATGAAATACTGAAATCTACCAGTGGCTCATCTGTTTGACCTACAAACCTGTTATTCCTACTTAACATACAAGAAAACTTACTACAGGAAGCTGAGGAACAGGGGAAGGGTGAATGTTCCTGCAATCTGAAGACCAGACCAGGGGTCAGAAGATCTGAACTAACTTCCACAGTTGCCACACAGATCTCACGTGAGTCTGGAAAAGTCTTAGATACTGGGCCAGTAACATACTTAGCACATCCCACTGATTTCAGTCACTGGCAAGACCTGAGTCACATGTGACATTCTAAATCTACTGAAATTTTTCCTGTAACTCTAGGCACTGAATGAAGCTTTCCTATACCTCAGAAAAGACAATAGAGGTGTTCTCACTTTTAAATATACGTATATATACACACCATGTGCACACGTGTATTCTAAAAAAAATTAAGCTTTGTAAAGCTTAATAAAATAGTTATATTGGACATTTATTTCATTGTAAATCAGTATCTGTCCAAAAATTTTATCAATTCTATACAAATTTGCTGAAGTCACTGCTGCATCTATATGTAACTTTTTTTTGTCAAACATATTCTAGCTACATTTTTGTCTATGTCAAACTTCTGAAAGTCAGCAGTTTAGAACATTCTGCAGTCCAAGAAGTTAATTACAGATCATAAGATTCTAGAAAAGGTTTTTCATACTCTAATTTATTTAAAATTAAGACCACCATGAAACTATTGCATGAAAAAACAAATACACCTGAAAATGAGGATAAGCTATAAATACTGTTCTTGATTTGTAAAAAGAATCCCAAATTCCACAGGAAAAGTGAAATGGATGTGTATATCTAGCTCAACCATTTCCAAAATTCTCATTTTTAGATCACACTCATTTACTACCAGTAAAAATTGTGAAAACCAGTAATCAATGACCTAGACAAGTTCTCTGTCAGCAATGGATGAGTCTCATTGCTGGTTTAGGTCATGTCTCCCAGTTGTCCCTGCATAATGACTATTGGTTTGGAGCAGGAGAACTGGACCTCTTTCAGCTGAACTTAATATGCACTCCAGCCACAGGTGTACTGTGGAACCACGTGAGAGCTAGGCTGAAGCCATTCATCTCAAAATGCTTGCACTGTATCCTCTGTTTTGTTCTGCAGTTTAATGTTTACCAGCCCGCAATGTTTCTCAATGAAGACAAAGTCTTAAGGAGATTTTGAGGCTTTGCTCCAATGAAAATGAATACAGAGTTAAGTTTATGACCTGGTTATTTTTCCCTCTGTTTGGAACAGTTACAAATTCAATTAAATCAGAACAATTACTGTGGAGAGAGGAAACGTTTTCCAGCTCTTCCTTTACCTTTTCAACAAACTGGTTTTTTCTCAATTCACAATCCTTCAAAACTTTTACTTTCATGCTCCCAAAGAAGCACCACTAACAATATATCCAGGTTAATAATATTTATTTTAAAGTTACAAGACAAGGCAGATGTCTTTCTATTTTTAATACAAGTTTGGGTTTACATAACAATATTTTCTATATGTTCATGGTAAATCCAAAAAGCTGTGTAACAGATATAAGTTATGCAAATGGATATTCAGCTTTCATTTTTTCAATCAAGTACGACAGCTCAGCATAAATGCATTAGTTTAGAGGAGCTTAAACCAAGCTGCAGATACTCAACTTCACCCATTCAAAAATCTGTGCTCTTTTTATAAAAACAAACAAAAAAGAAAACCCAAATCTAAAACCCAACAAACAAAACAACTCACACAAACCAAAACCCAGCAGTCAGTATCTTCCTACTGCTTAAAGAGTAATATTAGAAGCAACCAAAATATGCATATGAAAGCCTTTAAACATAAGTTTTACAACAAAAACTAAGTCTTGTGACTGGTTCCGTCTGGTTGCTGACACTCCAGCAGAACATGGAGGCAGCTGCTAGACCCTGTTATCTCCCTCTAAGAAGTATCTTTGAGTAGCATAAAGTCATCAAAATATTTGCCTCCCAGTTTCTTTATACAGCACATGCTGCTGGGGAAAAAGAAAATGTATGATAAGGAGGCTTTTATTTTTCCTCCTCCAACACTTGCTAAGTGCTCAGCCTGACATGGAAGAATTCACTAAATGTCCTTCATTGAGCAGCATCAAAATATTTCAAGATGAAGCCCTATTTTGTTACAGGAAAAGTCAAAATAAAAGGAAGATAGATTAAAAAGATAATCACGCAAGAAGTTTCCACATATGTCATCATACAGTCTTGAAAATTACACCACTGTTGTCATTCAAAAATGACTGACTTTAAGCACAGATTAATTTGTACCATCTTCCAGATGTGGTGAAGTCACAATGTGCAGGGTATCTCCAAAAGGCCGTGGTACCAAGCACCAATATCAGCAGGTATCAGCAACAAGTCACAATAAAGACTCATGTCTGAAAGCCCAGAAAGGAGGAAACCTGACAAGCTGGAAATAATACACAGAAGTGTAACTGCTTCATCTCTCTTCACTCTTCCTCTCTAGATCACTACAGAGAAAAAAAAAGGAAAGCCATAACGTAGGATAAGAATGTACATTATGAGAACCAGCCTAAACTGGGCAATTTCAGTTACTGTGTTGAGGCCTGGGTCAGTTTTACCACTTCTCCAAAAAGCAATTAATTTTAAATCAAACTCCATATTTCTACACCAAAGTATTTGCAATCACCCTGGTATCCGAAAGTTTGTTATGTGGTAACTACAACAAATGCAGTATTATTTTGAGAATTTTATTTCAAAACACTTATATACATGCATGTTGACAATTTTCATTTTTAAGAGAAAATGTTTCAAGCAGTAGATAATATTTGCCAATCTGAAAGTTTCCATCCCCCCCGTGTTCCCTCAGTTTTCAGAATCAACGTCAAGAGAGATGTGCATCTTATAGAAGAAAGAAATCTCAATCAGCACTTGAAGGGACCACTGAGAATCTTCCAATGAGTTCCAGATGTTTGGCCACTGATGCACAAATTCTTGCACCATGGAAAAATCTTTCCAGGTGTTTGCAGTTTCATACATTCTTGCACAACAGGGATCATAAAGCTATTTCCATGACGGAAGGCCATCATTAATCAAAGGCA
>WAAG01004294.1:191-13249 GCA_013390105.1 Tichodroma muraria
TTCACAGTGCAGCTGACTGAATTTTGTGAACCTCAGAAATAAAGCTCTAGCCTGCTCAGAGTGTCTATGGTTTTCTCTTGGCCAGGTGTCTTCTCTTGGAGAATGGATATCCCAGGGGAACAGAAATGGGGCATATCCCTTTGCCCATTGGCACTAAAAGGCCAACCCACTAGAGATGAAAAGAACCAAACGGGGAATCTGTACTGCTCTCAAATGTTGGAATTGCCCATCCCAAGAAAGTAAGAAACACTGATAGGACAAAAGACCTGGTAAAGGAACAAAATCCCCCTGGTGTGCTGCAGTCAGGTGTCGGATGTAAAAAGCAACATTTTCCCACCATCTTTGTATTTGTTTGGTACCCTGCCTTTCTTCTGAGCATAAAACTGAAACCAGGCTCTTCCCTTCTACATGTAAGTGGTAGGAGGTCTGTGTGTGGATACCCTAGCTCTTGAAAGAATAAAGTACCAGCAACCTAATCTCAGAGACATTGTAGACTAAATAAGAAAAAAAGTCGACAAACTTGAATTTGTCTCCCAAGTTACTCAGAGTCTACTTCACAAAGAAGACAATGTCCTTACCTAGGAAAAATTGATTAAAAATCATGTGTGTCTGTGGGTTCCTACCTCTTTCCAGTCTTCTCTCAAATTGGAAGGTGTTTGGGGTTTGTTCTCTAGTTTTTCTTAGCTCTCTGGCTCCAAGCTTGAAATCTTCAAAAGTTCTGTCAAGTTGGATCTAATGCTTCATTTTAATAGATTCCAGAGAATAATGGGTAATGCCTGTTTTGGTATACAGATAAATCCTTAGTAATAGGATTTGTCCTATAACTACATCTGTCTAACAGTTCTTTGTTACTAAATCTTTGTTGGAGAGTGGGGGTGGCTGTGATTTAATTTTTGATGGGAGTAACTCATTTAGAAATTCAGGAAAGGCAGATATCTCTGTGACATAAACATCCCCTCCCATTGCACTTCTAGCTGAAAGAGAGAATCCTAGATTGTTTTTTAATATTGCTGATGTCCCAGATGCATGTCTGAGTAGATGTCATTAAAGATCAGACGTGTAAGAAACTTTGGACTGTATCTATCCACAGAAATCTCGTAGAACCAGTGAGGTGTTGATATTAGCCAGACTATTACCATGGAAGTTCCTAGGAGGCCACAGAAAGCATAGGCTGATCACTGAAAACAGACGTGAGACAATTGCTTGACAACATTTATATTTTTTTTTAATACAAAAAGTATTAAGGAACCGAGACCTATATTGACATACCTATATTTGCTTCTTTTTTTTCAGTTTTTTTTTTATGCTGGATTATAAATTTTAAGTCAGTGTTGTACAGTCTGTGAAGCAGTGCAAGAACAGGACATGACTGGCAGTACAGGGCTAGATCCATTGGGATTCAGCATTTAGAAAGTGGAAGAGAAGCAATCAGGTGTCAAAAGACAGCAGTAGGTTAGATTACAATGAAGAGACATCCTTCCCACCCACTGGGGACTTTTCTGCTTCTCAGAATGAGATGCAGCTGTTCAAGCCTTAGGACAGAAAAAAAAAAAAATGGGCAAGAAAAGATTGATCTGGACAAAAATCCCTGGCAGGGACTGGTGAGGATAGAAATCTGGAGAGTAAGAGTGCTGTCTTATAGCCAAGTTGGGGGTTGGGAGAAACATTCCCTGCAGAAGGGATACAGAGATTGCTACTGAGATGCTGGGGTTGAAGATTTTGCCAGGGGTAGAAATAAAAGTGGTTTGTGCCCCTCAGACTAGCTCCAGGAGCTTCACTCATGCCTGAGAGTATTTGTCTGTGTGCTGAGTTTTTTCAGATGGACATGCATTTACAGCTTTGACTTTTTCATGTTTGTGCACTTTGTAAAGCCATGATCATATTTTATTGGGCTTTTGTAAAAAAGACTCTTAAGTATAGCAAAACTCCAGCAGAAGTGAAGAGGCTGAGATAGACATGCAATAAGGCAGGGCCAAGAGGAGGAACTTGAGAGGAGGGTAAAGCAAAAATAAGCCCTGATAGAAAACTTCTTGAGCAAAGCTGAAGATGAGGCAGAGCTGTGCCAGAGCAAGTATTGATTTATACACTTTAAATTAATCCATGAACTAAGGTAAATGTACAGCTTGATTAACACTCTATGCTTCCCTCCCCCAAATCATACTCTAGCTAGCCCCTGCTTGAACCTGGAGCAGAGTTCATACCAATCCACTATGCCAGGCATCTCACCAGAGGCATCCCGTTAGCATTGCTGGGGATGAGAAATGAAGGGGAGGTGCAATGCAATTAAAGGTGACAGAGAAGGAAATACGTTTCCCTTTCTGTCCAACCTAGGGAATTCAGTACTGCACATAATTACTGAAATACCTTCCAAGACAGGAGAGGCTATAGCAGAAGAGGCCATTCCTCTTCATTCAGATATAACCAATGGCATAGGTAGTGTCCCTAAGTGGGATATGCTGTCATAGTGGAGGGAGTAAACATTAATATCCACTATGCTTAGAAGGGAGTTTTCCTCTCCTGCAGAGTTTGGCAGCAGATATTAGATTCCTTCTCCCTCATTTTGAGGTCCTACAGTCCAAATTTAGAGAAGCTGGGCAGTGCTCTAAAAGGCTCCTTCTAGTCTGCAGTGAGTTTGAAAGTATGGTTCAGCTCACACTGAGACCGCTGGTGGGGCATGGGTGCAGCCACGGCACCAGGAGGTGATCTCATTCCCAGGGAGAGGAACAACAGAGCAGCTGGGTCGCTGAAGTCAAATACTG
This sequence comes from Tichodroma muraria, assembly GCA_013390105.1. Classification (NCBI taxonomy): domain Eukaryota; kingdom Metazoa; phylum Chordata; class Aves; order Passeriformes; family Sittidae; genus Tichodroma; species Tichodroma muraria. The sequence continues at coordinate 2,951 of WAAG01004294.1, forward strand.
CAAAACTAAATTTGCTCTCTATAGTCCATACGGCACCCACACATTTGCATACACCCACCCTGAACCCAAGTCCTTGGAACTTTTTTGCAAAAGAACAAACAAACAAACAAAAAACCAAACAAGCCTAAAAGCTACAACTTGCAACGTGTCAAAACCCAGGAAATATCTGGCGTATAATGTTTGTCTCATGTCCTTCCTATAGCAAGAAATGTTAGAAAAATATTTTGGTCCTCCAAAGAGGTGGGCTGTGTGCTTTGTGCAGCATGGAAAGGCAGGCCCTCCAGCCCCCTCATGATCCCCAAGCCTTCAGTGCTGGGATCAGCACAAGGAAGGATGCCAGAAAAAAAGTATGAGATTACCTCTCAGCAAAGCCCTTTGGCCTGAATCACTGACATCTTTGATTTAAACAGTAATTTAAAACACGCATGATGAGAAGTCAGGGAAGGGATCCAGGAAGGCCTGGGGTCCAGCCAACCTGGCGTATCTGCCAATTTGCTATTCAGAAGGCAGGTTTGCTAGGAAGGGGCAGGATCATGGGTGGAACCTGTCATTGCCTCAGCTAAGCCACAAGACCCTCATTCAGAAATGACCAGAGATTGCCTGGCTGAGCCAGCACCGCCTTGCTGGGTGCTACAGCTCTGCTCTGCTGCTTGGCTGCTCTAAAGCACTGCATAAAAAGATATGGGGAAAATCCTGCCATGCTCCCTCCAGCTGATCGGAAAGCCCTGCTGATGTGTGCCCTGTGGATTCCCCTCTGGGCCACCAAAGCCAGTGGCTCAGTGATGAAGTTCGAGTGTGAGGATGTCAGGCAGAGCAGCAGGAAAACTGCTGAAGGAACAGAAGGAATCTGGATTAAGGGAACTACAAAAGGAGCACACATGCAAAGAACATATATCCCAGGCATCTTTCTTCCACTCTTCTGTCTCTCCCAGAGCAGTTGCTTTCCTGAGTGATGCTGCTGGCACCTGCCTCTTGACATGCAGAGACAAAAGAGGGCAGGGTAAATCCATTCTTAACTGACACACCCTGGTTGCTTGATCTCAAAGAAAGAAACATACAGCTCTAGATAAAGGTTTCTCAGGTTGAGCACTACCTCAAAACTGACACAGGCCAGCTGCTAGTGGGGGCCCAGATATAGAATAATCAGTGGTTTCACTTTAGTGAAGGAAGAGGTGAGTTCTGATCCAGCTCTGAGTCCGCACTCTAGCTCTGGTCCACCATGAGTACCACCGGTAGGTTGGCCCACCGCCTGTTGGGCTTAGATGCCAATATGTTTTTCTCACACAAATTATCTTTTTCCCTGCCAGGCAGTTTCAGATTCTGCCCTGATACTGGTTGTGTCATTTTTCCTTTCCTGGGTCAGGTTCAGGTTGGAAACTTATTTCTTGAAGAGGACAGACAGAAGAAGAAGTCTCTGACTTTGAATCAAATTCTGTATTATCATGACTCAATGATCATAAATCCTTCAGGGCCTGAAACCAAGCAAGGGAATAAAGGAAGAAGCTCTGTCTCTCTTGGATCAAAGGGAGGAAAAAAGATGTGAAGGAGACAAAAGGTGCTGCAGGGTATGTGAAAATCAGAGCTCCCATACATCTTGCTGAAGGCTGCCAAAGTCGGGCTCTCCGCAGCCATCCCGTATCTACGCAATACAGCGATGGGAGCGATCTTAGATAAGATCAGGCCTAGGGAGAGCATGCCCGGCTCTGTTTCTTCCAGCAGAGCAATATGGAAACCCAGTGCTGGGAAACCGTTTTTCCATGCCAGTAGAGTCAGAGAGTTGTGTGCAACCATTCAGGAGCCTCCGCTCCCACGCATCCTCCTGCTCCCTCCCTGAAACCCTGCCAGGATGGCAAAGGAGGAATTGATTTACGTCCAGTAAACCAAATAAATAGATAAATACATAAATAGATACAATAAATTACACCCTTCCTACCTTGCACATCTAAAGAAAGAGAGAGAGACTGGAATCAAATTCAGGAGGAAATCATCTGCAGGTGTGCAAAGCTGGGCACTGGGTGCTGACAGCTCTGGTAAACATGATATTTATTCCCTAGGAGAGAATTTCAAACTGCTCTTTGTGAGACCTGTCACTCACCGTCTCCTGTTCTCAGTAGTGAAATCTCTCTACTGCCAGCTCATCGGGGTCAGACATCAGTGGAGGAGTCTAGCTTGAGTTTCCCCAGTGTTCTAGTTCTCATTTTGATTAATTTGTTTGTGAAAGAACACTGCAGAAAAGTGTCCCCTTGGACACTGAGTATGCAGCTGAGTACACTCAGCTGAGTATAACCCACTGACAGTCATTTTACTTCCCCATTTGCTTGTGTCAGTGGCAAGCCAGTAAGTTCCCAAGCATTTTGTCAAATGTCCACCCAGTTGAGCAGGCTCTTCTTCCATGGTCACTGGCAAGTTGCCTGGGGAAAGAATATAAGAAAGTTACAATACCAACCATCCTGTAGCTGGGACCTCCCAATTCCTATGAATGAGCTCCTTAAAGCACTAGCTGAGAAGGCTGCCCTGTAGACCTTGGTGTTTAATAGGCACCAGCCTCAGTGAATCATCTTCTTCCCTGCTTTTGGCATCCTTAGCATTCAGTATCAAAAGATCTTCTCATGGGAAGTGTGTATAATATACAAAAATTCAAGCAGCTCCTTTGAACTTCCTCAGACTGACCCTTCTATTTGAGATCTGGTCTCCCTCAACCATGCTCTATTCCTTCCTGCTTTGTCCTGTCCTCAGCTGCCCACACACCTGCAAAAATGCCATGATCAGGTCTGTAATCCATGGACTGTTCCCATGAGTTCTCTCAATAAAACAATCAGAGATCAGGCAACTACAGTAGCCCATCTACTCCTTGGAATTCAGGAGGGAGCTCAGTGTCCAGAATTGTCTGGGGACCCAAACACGACAGAAAAGAGGGTTTTTACTTTTCCTGCTCTTGCCAGTTATTCAGCTCCCACTCTGTTCAAATACAAATGCCCTTTTCCTCTGTGCACCATCATCAGCAGAACTAAACTATCCAATTGAACAGTTCTTTTTCACTTTATTACATAAATTATTGAAGTGATGTTACAACAGAGCTAAATTCATCTTTGCCCTGACACCAAACTCACACAGAAGGTAATACAAGGGCTGGGAATGGAGATGATTTAGGGTCAAGATATTTCCATGTACCACCTAATTCGGTTTAACACAATGACCAATAGCAAACTGCTGCTGGGATAAAACTGAGGGTAGTTCTAGTTGCTTTAACACCTCTTGTGGGGTCCATACAGGCTTCCCTAGCCTTTAGAAAAAGAAGAAAAAATATTCTCTGCTGTCTGTTCTTATGCCAGCATTTTTCTGCCTTCTCCCAGAGCAGCAGATCTGTTTTCTAATCCCAGTGTAGATTAGGAGCTACAGACCAGGATTTCCACACCCAGGAACATTCTAGAACTGTAGCAGATCAAAAAAATAATTAAAAATAATAATAAAAAAATTGGATACTAAAAATGGAGAGAAAAACTGTGGATTTGACAGAGACACACATCTTCGTCTGCCTGTACCTCTCTTTGTCTCACACTACTACCTTGGCCCCTCTCTCTTGACCAATACCTCCTCCCCTTGTCCCCTAGAGGCTGACTGCTCTTTCCTCAAATTGCCTAAAAAGCTGACATGGAGACAGTAAGTGAAGAATGAGTGTTTCCCACTTGTGTGCAGCTGAAAATGGTGCACTCTCATTTCAGACCCCAAGAAAGGCCACTGAACCCTAAAGTGGATTTGTTTTTCTTAGTCTCCTAGTTAGTCTAAGGAGAGATATTCCCTCTCTTTGAGAAACCCACTTCTAATAAAAATAATTCATTCCACTTCTGAGTGAAACCTCAAAATGTCCAAATTTGCTGGAAGTGGGTTTCTGACCTTTCGACATGAAAGATGAGCTGGCACATTTCCCTGGGAAACCTTGCTTTCAGGCAAACGGTTTGACAAAGTCAACCTGTTCCTGCAGAACCTCTCCAGTTTGGCCAGTGGTGTTTCCAGCCAAATCCCCCCTCCTGCCCCACTCCAATCCTCTCTGTTACAGCTGGAGAAGAAAGCATTAGTGAAACAGAAGGTTACCTTCTTGCTTTCAGACTAGAAATGAAACCAACATTAGCCTGTTTACAGAGGATCTTCATGTGAAGGCTCAGGCCAAGAGCAAATGCCAAACAGGCCTGGGGTTAGCCTTTCCAAGCAGCAAAAAAAGCTATAAACGTAGCCCTAAAAGGAAAAAAGAGAGAAAAAAAAAGAAAAAAGAAAGAGAGAGAGAGAAAGAAAAGAAGTCAGATTANAAAAAGGCAGGTGCTATTTCAGCAGAGTTCCCTGCTCAGCAGTTTTCTTTCAAAGCTTTCCAGTCCCACTGTTTGCTGAGCTGCTCTGGGCTCAGCTGCAAGGCAGGCCAGAAAGTACATGCACGGGCCATTATTGCTGGGCTGGCTCGGCGTGGCTTCTAACCATGTGTGGATGCTGTTGCATTGTCTGAGCCTCCTGGCAGGCTCCCAAGGGGGCTTCTTGTTTGCACTGCCACATCTGTTTGAAATTCTGGCACATCTCGGCCTGAGAAATATGGTTTGTGGTGTCATAGCAACCACTTTTTCTTGATCTGACAGGCAAGGCAATGTTATGGGAGCCTGGAAGTGCTTCTTGCAGATCTGGTTGCAGATCCTGAGGCTACTGATCACCTGTATAACCTGTGGTGTTTTTTTCCCTGCCCTTGTTTGCTATCTCCCACTGTGCCTTAAATCACCGTACTTGTGGCAGTGGGTTAGTTCAGAAGTTTGAATGAGGCCATCAGACCTATTCTTGAAACTTCAAAGATGTCCAGCTTGGACCTCTGTTGCCCAGCTGCAAAAGGCAAACAAACCAAGTCCATCTTGGTACTATGGGATATGGGGCAGAAATTTGCCTTTCTGTTCCCATTGTAAGAACATTAAGCTGCCTAAGCAGGACTTGCTGAGCATGTCTGTCCTTTTTCCCGAGGAGGGATGTGAAGTGGAAGGTGTTGGGTGTGTTTCTGCAGCAACCCTGTCTTGGAGCAGCATGGACAGAGCCACTAAATATATCCTCCACCGTTGGAGTCTGAGGTGAAAGAAAGACCTGAAGCTCCAGCCAGAACATAGATGGGAAATTTAGTTAATCATTACCATTGTTAATGAGTCAAAGCATCCTCTACCTTTGGGCTGGGCAGTGTTGCTAATTAGCACGCAGTCATCAGTAGTAAATGTGTTTGCTGGGTCTCCCAGTGAAAGTCATGTGAATTTGTCCTTCCTTGGCTGCTCTATGCCCAGTGCCATGTAACTATTGCCAGGGTGCAGAGGCCATGGCCTCCTGCCAGTGCTCCCTCCTGTGACACTGTAGTGTCAGCAGGAAAGTAAACATTTGGCAAAGACAAAGGGAACAAAGCCACCTGAATCTTTTCCCCCTGGAAAGGAGCCTGGCAGGGACCACGGGAATGTTCCTCGAAGCAAACGGTACTGGAGAAACTGAGAAAGACGAAATCCTTGACACCAGTGCCTGGCTCCAGGCTTGAGGTGCTGCAGAAAAGGCTTTGTATGGAGGCATGAAAGGAGAGCTGAGCCCCAGGGAGAGCCATCTCTGAATGCAGGTACTGTTGGGGTGTATGGGTGCGTGATCTGCCTCCAGGGAAGCACCTTGCCTTCCTGAAGAGACCAGCTGCCAGGTGTGACTTTCCTCTGCTCTCCTGCAAGTGCACAAATGGTGGCTGAATGGTATGGATTTAAACAGTAGTAGGCTGAGCTGAAAGCAGAACATTTGTTGTATAACTTAAAAGTAGGTCAGAGACAGGTTATCCCCAAGAAATGGACTTGGCTTGGACAAGAGGAATGAGTATTTGCAGGGCTGTTAAAAACCTGTGCTTCCCCAAAGAAAAGCATTAACAAACAGGAGGAAGAGCAGTGGATCCAATTAAAAACACACAGCAAGGCAAAAAATGAGAGAAAAAAGAAAACAGATTTTTTCAAAATGCTTTAAAATATACAGTGGGATAATCCAGACTTGTTTGCCATAAACGAGGAGGCAATCACAGTTCAACACAGGTGTCCAGGCCCGGAGGGAAGGCAGGAGAGAGGGCAGCCAGGCAGCAAAGAGAATAATTACAGACTCCGTTGAGGGTATCGGCACTTATTTTGGGGTATGAATCCAACTTTGCTGTGAGGATTCTATTTGGAGGCATGCCATGGAGAAAAGTCTCAGGAAATATTGACTATCGCTACCCACAAGGGTGTGAGGAGCTGGAGTCTTCCCAGCTCTGACACCAACCTGTGAAGTAGAGCATACCCTGCTAAGCCCATGCCTCAGTTTCCCCACCAAGATCCTCCCCTGACAATAAGATCCTGGTAACTGTTGCACATTTTTAGAGCTCTGTAGGGAAAGCAAATGTAAAAGTAGCAAAGATGTAATTTTGAACATACTAAAATAAAATAGCTAACTAGTGTTCTGGTGTTCTTTATGAAATTCCTTGCCTGAAGGGCAGCACCCTCTGTTATGATCATCCCAAAGACTACACAAATTGTACCAGACAGTCAAGGGTACAAGTGTGCCCATTAAGGAGTGAGGACTGTGTGAATTTGTGTAAAAAATGCAAAATCTCCCCAGTCAAGTCCGAGCCAGATCATTCTCCAACGACTTGACACAACAGAAACCAAACAAATTATATGGAGTGAGTTACTTGCTTTCCCTCCTTTTTCCTGTTTTATGTTATGATTTACTATCAAAATGTTTCAAACTCAAATGATAGGAAGGACTCCTGATGTCCTGGTATCTCTTGCTGCAGCATGACCATAACATACCCCTTGAGCTTGGCTGGGGCTTCTTCAAATTCTTCTTCTCCTACCAAGGGTATCAAAGAAACTGAGTGAGCTCTGGGTTACTTAGGTAGGGTTTGTGTCTAGGAAAGTGCAGTCTAATGGGAAGTCTGTTGCTGAGAGGGGTGGTCCCACCTCTGCATTTGAGATGGCTTACACAGGTTCTGGAATTGTCTTCTAGGTGAAGAAAATTAAGGTAACATGGTCATTGTTCTGTGAACAAATAGGGCAGTAGCTGTGAGGTGAGAGTTAGAAATGGGTAAGTCTTGAGAGATCTCCCAGGCAGAATGAGATAGAGAAAATCTTGCTCTGGTGCATGAAGACATGAGTGAAATGGAAAGTGGAGGAAAAAGATGATTTTGCATGGGAAAAAGAATTTGTCAATCCCTTAGTTTGGTGGATGCAATAAAGGACTTGCTTTACTTTATGCTGGCTGTTCATGATGTGGAGAATGCCATATTTAGGGAGGAGAAATGCACACTTTCTGATACAATTCATCTGCATGAATGTAGACAGTTGCTTTTGAATGTGGTGATTCATATCCAGGTCTCTGCTGAGTCCACTGATTACATCTGCAGTGTAATGTATAACCTCTACAATGGGCTGCAGAGAGCACTTAACATGATTAATTGAAATGGGATTGTCAGTACCATGTCAGATGTGTTGCATCCAAATTCCGTCAGTCCTTGGGCTGTGAGCCAGTGCCATCCTACCACCAGCTGGGATGAATTTGGGCCAGAACTGTGATGGAGCTGCAGGATGCTCTGTACTGTGACCAGGGCAGAGCTGCAGCAAGGATGGAGGGAGAGGGGTGCCCAAAAAAGGAGGTAAATGTGACTCAGGCCTCTGCCTGCCAGGGCTGCTGTCAGACAAGGGTTGCAGTTCTAAATCAGAAGAAATTTTTGGGGGTTGCATGTAGCTTGGGGTAGGGCAGTGCTCTGGAGTGAGCTGTGAATGAAAGGGGAATCAAGCTGCTAATGCCTTAGGGATTAGGTGCCTTGCAAATGATCTGGTTAAGATAATTTTTCTTCTGAATTTACCTGACATCAGCCACTCTCAAGATACTTGCAAGGTACTTGGCTAGAAAAAGTACAGGTGTGTTCCAGTGCAGCTGTGTCTATCCTGCTCAGTTAGGGGCTTGGAAGAGTTATTGCCTCTTCCAAGCAGAAAGCAGATTTTTTTTTCTGGGACAGGAGAGATTGAGGAGGGGTTTGACCTAGAGGGCTTGTATGGTCTAAGCTGAGCTGGGAGCCAGCATTATTGTGGGTTTTCCAAGATCCTGACTCAGCTTTTGACCTTTGGCAAATCATTGACCTGAGTCAGAGCAGCTGGAAAGTTGAATAAAAGAGTCTGGAACGAAAAGAAAAGATGCTGGATTGAGCTGAGCTGTCAGCCTACTGTATTTGGGCAAATTTTCGTTAAAAGATAGAAATAGTCCGAACTACCATGCCTTCCTCAGGGATTTATATGACTTTGGATCATCCCCTCTGTTGCTGCTCTGAAGTAATATGAGGAAGGAATGTGAGATGAAATGAACTGTGATTAGCTCTGTTATCAAGATACATGCAATTCAATAAGTCAGAAATCTTGATGGACTTGCTCTCCAGTTAACTGGAGTTAACTCTCCAGTTAGGATTTCTCATGGGGAGGTGGAAGAAATTCTAAAGAGAAGTTGCAAAAAATAATTTTATATTCTTTCTTTTAATTGAGTTTTAGAAAGAAGTGTTCTGTTGAGAAGGAATGGGTCTGCAGAAGCAGTAGTGGGAATAAATCAAGTGTAGGGATTCCATGCCTGGTGTTATTGCTGATTTCTTACACGGATTGGGGCAAGATGCCCAGTCTCTTCTCCTTCCCATGCTCCAGCTGTAAAATAAGGCAACCATATTTGCGTGGAAAAGTTTTGAGACTGTCCATTCACATGTACATTGCACTATAATCCAACTAATCCATGAAGTCAAATCATATGGATGCTCTCAGGTTATTGCAAAGGGAATCAAAAGCTCTAGAGATCTCTGAATGAAGGATAAGAATTTCCTCTCTTCTAATTTTTCTTCTCTCAAGCACTGCACAAACAAAAATGAAAACCTGGCCTTCCGACAACTAAATTTCTCCCACTGTTTTCCAGCTTCAAGTGAAGGTTTACATCAGCTGTTTTTTAATTCACTCTCTTTCCTTGGATTAAACAGGAATTTCAGGACATCTGTGTACATCACTAAGCAATGTGGTCTTGAACACTGCTGAGTTCTCCTTTCTGCTGCTCCTCACATCAAGTCCAGTGGTGTTAAATGCGAGAAGTTATGTCTGTCTGAAAGCCAAGATAACTCTCAACTTGTGTTGATTGTCCACAAGGCTGGAGAATGGGACTCACAGTTATTCAATGGCACTGTACTGAACAGTAAAGGCTTAGTGTTTCCAATTAAGAGGTCTGATAGTAAAAGAAGATTTATGGAGAAGATGGTAGATTAACAGAAAAATGCTGGCCCAAGAATTTTGAGGGCACTGACTCAGCTAGACAGATAACTGCAGGCTCCCTTGGGTTCACCAGGTCCGCTTAGCACATGGCATTCATTAGGAAACCCCAAAAGCAAGTGTTTGGCCCATAAATGCGTGACTGCCTTCCCTTCTTCACTGAACCTTTAAACAGTTAACAGCACTCTATATCTTCCCTGCAGCAGAAGCAATTCCCAAACGTTGAAGCATTTCCATTGCAAAACACAGCTTGGGATTCTGCACTCGGTTATTTGTTTGGAAGATGTAGACAAAATGAAAGTGTAGCAAACTCATACCAGATTGGATCCACTTCAGAAGCTGCCAAACAGCTGCCAGTGCTGTTGGGTCAGAAGAGCTTGCCAGGCTGTTCCCTGGGGCAGGGGGTAGATTTTAATGGGGGAACCTGGGATCTGGAGATGAACTATACAGCTATCCTGGAACAGAATATGCTGTCTACTGCATTTTCCCACCCGCGAGTATATAAACATGCCCCCTACCCCCCTTTCCAGGCTGAAATGCAGCTGATCTAGGGCATATCCACAAAAAAAAAAAAAAAACCCATTGNGGGTAAAAGACGACGGTACAAGGGTAAACACAAAAAAAAAAAAAAAAAAAGCCATTGGGCAATTAGCAGTTGCTGCAGTGTCACTTCAGACAAAAGAATATACGCAAGTTGGGGACTTAGGGAAGAATAAGAGAAGAAAGAACAGAAAGAAAAAAAATCTGTGGGATGCCACGTAGCTCAGTGCCCTTCTAAAAGCCCTGTTTTTAACCTCTGGGTCACTCCTTTCAGCCCCACTTTGCTTAGAAACATTGGAGAGTGAGTGGAAGCTGTTCCTTTGTAGTCTAGGAAGGAGGAATGTCTTATTAGCCTAGGTGAACAGGCCTCACTGAGAGGGTAAGGTAGATGTTAACTGCAAAAGTAAAATTTTTGAAAGCATGAGAAGTCCACTCAGTTGGGAGTCTTTAGCTA
>WAAG01004297.1:0-15804 GCA_013390105.1 Tichodroma muraria
TGATTCCCTGATTCCATGACTCCCTGACTCCCTGATCCCATGAACCTCTGGCGTTCCTCCCGGCTGGGGAAACGCGCCCTGCCTCTGGCGCGGTGCCCACACGGGCCCGCAGCTCCGGCCTGGGCGCTTCTCAGAGGCGAGAGGGGGCGAGGAGGGGCCCCGGGCAGCGCTGTGCCTGCTCCAGAGGCGGCCGTGCGGCATTCCAGCGCTTGGGACAGCGCCCGCTGGGCCACGCGGGCGAGGGCAGCCCGCTGCTGGGAGCAGCAGGAGCCTCCAGGCAGTGCCGGACACGATAAACCCGCGCTGCCGGGCGGAGAACCCGTCCAGGGGCGCTGCCTGAGAGGACTTTGAGTCTTTTTCCAGGAAGCTGCGGAACCCATTATTTACAAAGGGCTTTTATGGACTTCGTGGAGCCCGGGGGCACAGGAGGAGCAGGAGGCTCCAAATCCCTGCTCTAACCCCGCCTGCTTTCCCGGGATGTCGGGGCAGCCTTTGGAAAGGCACAGGAAGAGCCGGGGAGCCCTTCCTGGAGCTTTGCAGCTGTGAAAACCAGTAAACACCAGAAGTGAGCCCAGCACCAGCACAGTAAACACGGGAAGCTGACTCAAAACTGAAACAACAACAACAACATCCCCTCCCCCAGAAGGGCCAAAATAAGGATGGAATTATTATCACAATTATCATTATTTTTATTATTATTATTATGTTGTTGTTGTTGGTTTTTGTTGTTTGTTGTTGTGTGTTGTTTTGTTGTTTTGTTGTTTTGTTGTTGTTTTGTTGTTTTGTTGTTGAATTTAAATTTTTTTTTTTTTTAAATTCTCTCAACTTGAACGGGCTCAAGTTTGAGCTTACACGCCCAAAGAGGAGCACAAAGCCTGGCTCTGGACTTTCTAAATCATCTTTAAACCAGCCAGGGCTTTAGAAAATGATGGAACAATGGAGCAGAGCCGTGTTTGTTCTGAGCCCCAGCAGCTCCTGCCGGGGCTGGGTGTTGGAGGAGCAGGAGCTGGTGCTGGGGTTGCTGGTGATTTCCCCTTTGTGTGTTCAAGGTAAGCTGCAAGAAAAACTTCCTGCCCGCTCTGCTGGGAAAATCCCCTCTGTTTGTGGGGATGAAAATAGCTCTGGGTCCCAAACATCCCTGGGCATGGAGAGACTTCCACACTTTAGGGGGCAGCTCAGGGATCCCCTTTCAAACGCCCCCAAGCTGTGTCTGTCCAAATATTTAAAGTCCTAACAGCTTAAAAGTCACAGGGCCAAATTCTGCAGGATATTTGGTGAGTAAAGAGGGAAATCAAGGAAGGAGCAACCGAGGAAAGCCTTCAGAAGGAGCTGGGTTATCGCTGGGTTGCTGCTACAAATTCAGCTTTGGGAGCTGGGATGAGAGCAACCCCAAGGAGAGAGATTTGGGGTGTTGGTTGATAAAAAAGTCAACATGACCCAGAAGCCACCCTGGGGCTTCAGCAAATCGTGGCTGCCCCATCCCTGGCAGTGTCCAAGGCCAGGCTGGACAGGGCTTGGAGCACCCTGGGATAGTGGAAGGTGTCCCTGCCCATGGATGGGATGATCTTTAGGGTCCCTCCCATCCCAAACTGTTCTGTGATTATCTGAAAAACCTGTCAGGGGAAAAAAGAACAAAGCGTGGTACCACAATGAACGATGATTGAAATTAAATTCTAGCTGATTTTTCCCTTTAGAAAAGTTTCAATTTATATTTCAATATTATTAAAACAAAATCTCTCTGTTAAAAAATACTAAAGCACAAATGAAGCATCACTTGGGCGTGAAGGAAGATTTTTCACTGTGCTGGAATGCTCTGCTTCTGCTCCAGAAGAAACAACCTTTGCTCTGTGTTTGTAGAAACTGGAACAGACCCTTCCCAAGGTGAAAAGCTTTTCCTCACCCTCTCCTTTTTGCCAGACCCACCAGGCCCAATAAAACCCTGAGATATTTGTACACCACTTGTAAGAACGGGATTTTCAGGAGCACCTAAGGATCTGTCTGCACCCTTAAGCATTTAACCAGCCTTAAATATAGCCCCAACAATGCCAGGAGGCTTTCTGTGAGCCAGCGTGCTTCTTGAGCCAGGGGATTGTCAGCTAATCCAGCAGGGGAAGAACTGAGGGTCCCTCATCTCAGACAATGGTTCGGGTTTGGAAGTTCCTTGGGAAGGCTGAAAGCAGAGCTTGATTCCTCCAGGGCAGGCCCTAAATCAGTGGGGAAGACACTGAAACTCAGACAAAAGGATCAAATCCAGCATTTCTGGCTGAAACAAACCCAAGGCATCCTCACCTTGGCCGTGCCCATCTTTCCACTTGGACTTTTTTTTCCTGTTTTTAGGTGTGGTGTGAACTCCGGGCTGAGGACCTGAGGGAAAAAAAACCCTCAAATATTTCCCCACCTCTGGGGGAAAACCAATTTTTTTTGATTTAAAAAAAAAAAAAGTGCCAGGAATTTTTTCCCTGCTGGGAAATCTTTGTTGGTGTGGCAGTTGGAATCAGGCTGGCGTTGGCATCTGGTTTCTGAGGGCTGTGCTGATATCCCAATAAACGCACACCTCATTTTCCAGCTGGGATGTGCTCCTTTTACATGTGCAACCGCTGAAATGTAAATGACGTGCCCCAAACAGCAGCTAAACAGGAATATTTTCTCCTAAATGCATTCAGGCAGAGCTACCGGCCAGGAGAGGGGACACATCAGCTCAGCCACAATCATCTCCTGCCCTGAGGATCATTTTCCACCTGCTTCCTTAACCCCCGATTCTTTTATCGCCCCATTCACGCAGCTCTCACGGATTTAAAGCCATTAATGAAAATCTTTTGTCCTCCCTCAACCCCTGTTTGAGGAGCCTCTGCTTCCCCCTCTCCTGGGTCATCCCTAAGAGCGTCGCCAGACGCGGGAGGCTCTGCTAAGCCCTGGAGCAGACGGGGCTGGGAGTGGCACTGGAGGGGCAGCTCAAGGTGAGCCCAGAGCTGCAGGGGACACTCGGGGCTGTGACATGGCCACGAGCCACCCCTGACGTGGCACAGCCTGGCTGGCACCCCCCCACCCCTCCCCTGGCCGGTTTAAGAAACGATTTAGGGACAGGGCCAGGCTCTGTGCTCCTCCTTGCGTGTGTGAGCTCAGACCCGAGCCCTTTCGAGCTGGGAGGATTTAAAAAATAAATAATAAATAAATTGACAATAATAATAATAACAATAACACAATAATAATAATAATAGTAACAATATAATTGGCAATAGCAATAATAATAATATCATTAATAACAACAACAATAACAATAATAACATTATTTATGTAACATTAATAAATAACATTATTTATGTAACAAATAAATGTAAATGTAAATATAAACAGGTTTTTATCAATAACAATAATAATTATAATGATAATAATAATAATAAAACCAGCTTTATCACGAGGTTTTGTTACATCAATTTCACATACTGGGAGGATGGAGAATTTTTTTTTTTTTTTTTTGAGCTTTCGTTGGATTTTTTTTCATTCTTTTTAATGAAAAATCAGCTGCTCTGAGGCAGCTCCAGATTGCAGCCTCAACTTTGCTTGGCACAGAGTGCAGACGGTTCCTCCAGTGCGTAAGCACCTCCACCTAATCCCCAATCTTGTCAATATGTATTTACCCTTAATAACTTGGATCTGGGTCAGCACTTTGGCTCCCATTTGTTTCGCTGTGCCCTAAGCTGGGGCTCTATTTCTGTCCAGCCTCAATGCTTGGTATTCCCCCTAAGACCTGGGCACTTTCCAGCTTCTGTCTCCCCAAATAAAACCAGCTCTAAACAAAGCCTCTTTCCAGCCAGCCGCTGTATTGTGTGCACAGTTTGAGATTTCCCACCCTCAAAAGGTATTTTCACAGCTCCTGCCCCCGTGTCATCGCTCCAAAACATCTCAAGTCATTTTCCTTTAGGAGAACAAGGGATGAAAATAAAAAAGAAACCCTCACATACACACAAATCCCAACCCTATAATGCCTCTGTCAACAGGTGAGGTCTAAAAATTTCGTTAGGGAGGAAAAAAAAAGGGGAAGCAGGAACAGCTGCAGGCGTGTTTGGAGGAAATCAGAGGGGCACTTTCCATCTGGCATGTGCTCCACAGGCAAAAGAGCTTTTCTGGGGCTTGGAACTCAAAGGCAACTCGTATTTTGGGGAGCAGGCTATTCTTGGACAGCTCCTTTTAGGCAGCACAGCAACAGCTCCTGTTCAAAATACCCTGTTCTCCCAGCCCGGAGTTCACACCGCGCCTAAAAACAGGAAAAAAAGTCCAAGTGGAAAGATGGGCACGGCCAAGGTGAGGATGCCTTGGGTTTGTTTCAGCCAGAAATGCTGGATTTGATCCTTTTGTCTGAGTTTCAGTGTCTTCCCCACTGATTTAGGGCCTGCCCTGGAGGAATCAAGCTCTGCTTTCAGCCTTCCCAAGGAACTTCCAAACCTGAACCATCGATGGGATAAATTCCCTTCACCTCGACTGCCCCCAAATTTGCATCCCCTGGTGCCTGGGCACAGCCAGGGTGGATTGCAGCCCACAACAAGGGGGTTTGCCTTGCCTGGCATTTTCAGCTGTGCCCAGGGAACGCTTCTCCTCCACCACGGAACTTTGTCAGACCTTGCCAAAGCAGCCTGTGTGAGATAAAATCAATCAAGAGGGGGATGGGGAGGAAAAACATCAGGAGCAGAGGAGGTGTCCGTGAGTGGGGAGTGCAGAGAGCAAAGCAGGGAGCCCTGGGAGGTGAGGAACCCCCCAGAAATACGGGATAATCCAGAGGCCCTTCGTCTGCATCCCACGTAAAGCTGAAGCCACCGCAGGTTCTGGGCTTGTCTTCTTTTTAGTTTTAAGGAGAGATTCCATACTGGAAATTTTTATCAAATATCATTTTCCTAAAACTTGTTCCCCAAAAAAGAATTCTGTCTTGTCTGACAAAACTGGAGAGCAACATCGGCCTGGGAGCTGAGGAAATCACCTGAAATACAGGATAATCCATAACTATTCCTTCCACCTTGCTTCTGCATCCCACATAAGGCTGCAGCCACCACAGGCTGGGGGCCTGCCCTTTTTCTCATCTTAAGGAGAAATTCCAAGCTGGAAATTTCTATCAAACAGCATTTTCCTAAAACCTGTTCTGCCCACAAGAGAATTCTGCCTTATCTGACAAAACCTGGAGGGTCACAGCCCCCAGAGAGCCCCAATACTGGACACCTGGGAAAAGATCTTAGGCAAGAAAGCACCCAGAATTTGATTATTTATTTTTGATGGGTGTCTTTAATTGTTATTTGTTGTTTGTTTTTTTTTAATTAAAAACTGAAATGTCAGCTTGAAATTTTGATTGTCAATTCGTGTTAACACATCACCAAGGCTTTTCTGTAAATCAGAGAGCTGATCAATGCTGCTTTTCCTGCCCACTGCCTGCTCTAATTCCTGCCACTGATTTTCTTGGAGTATTTATCATTCCTGTCTTCTTCTCCAAAGCAGAGCTGCCCTGCAGAGCTTGGGGCTGAGTTAATTGTGTGGGGTCAG
This sequence comes from Tichodroma muraria, assembly GCA_013390105.1. NCBI lineage: Eukaryota > Metazoa > Chordata > Aves > Passeriformes > Sittidae > Tichodroma > Tichodroma muraria. The sequence goes on from WAAG01004297.1 coordinate 5,527, forward strand.
CCCTGCCAGCCCTGAGCTCTGGGAAGGGTTCCTGGCCCGTGGGCAGTGTATGGAAAGCAAGAAAAGATAATAACACATCACTCATAAGAGTGGGAGCACAGAAAGGAATCAGAGGGGTCAAAGGAGACTCTGGGGAAGAGAAATGAAAGCTTTGGCAGGATGAAATATTTTAAAAACAAGCAGCAGAGTTGTTTTTTAGTGTCCAAGCGGAGAGAAACTGCTCAGCCATAACAAAAAGTCTCCAGTTCCACATTGTCCTCGTGCCAAACAGGGACAGAGCAGCTTGGATTGAGTGGACCTCACTTGTGTGCAATCCTCTATTTTCCCCAAAACCAGGAATGCATGCCCTGAAATGTTATGTTGTAAGGAGCACCATATTTAACAGATTTGCTTGAATTCAGCTGCCCCAGCAAGAGAGAAACTGAAATCAACAGAAACCAGCCAAACCAGTGACTGAAACCCACTGGGAAGGAGCCAGAGGTGCTGGGGCAGTCTGGATTCACCCCTGGGGTTTGGATTCACCCCTGGGGGTTTGGATTCTCCTCTGGGGTTTGGATTCACCCCTGGCAGTTTGGATTCACACCTGAGGGTTTGGATTCTCCTCTGGGGTTTGGATTCACCCCTGGCAGTTTGGATTCACACCTGAGGGTTTGGATTCTCCCCTGGGGTTTGGATTCACCCCTGGGGGCTTGGATGGAGAGCCAGAGGTGCTGGGGCAGTTTGGATTCACCCCTGGGGGTTTGGATGGAGAGCCAGAGGTGCTGGGGCAGTTTGGATTCACCCCTGGGGGTTTGGATTCACCCCTGGGGTTTGGATTCACCTCTGGGGGTTTGGAGGGACACTCTGAGCTCCACCTGGGCCACCACCCTGGCTTTGAAGGACAAGGCTCAGAGGGAAGCAATCCTCCACTGCAAAATGAGCCTTCCCAGCTTCTCCCAGTGTGATCCCAGTGCCAGGACACCGAGGCATCCCTGGGAAGAGATCGTCCTTAAAACAAAGGTGGTCAGAGGGTTTCCAAGGCAGAGACAACGGGAAGAGAACATCCTGCAAATAAAGGTGCTCAGAGGGTTTATTTTAATTGCTGCACCCCCAGCTGAGGTGGGGACCCTTCAGGGATGTGACATTCCTGCTCCTTCCGACCTCCTGAGCTCCCACGTGCTGCTCCCAGAGCTGTCACAGCAGGATCAGGAGAGGCTGCACTAAAAGTGGGACTTCCAGGAGAGACAGATGTCACTGCTATCTCCAAACTGAGCCCTGAGCCTGGCAATATTGGGATATTTGCAGGTCAAAGGGCCCTCTGGGAAGCCACCCACGGGCAGATGGGGAGAAGGGAACTGGTCCTTGGATCCCCTTGGTGGATGTTGGTCTATCCACGTTTTTTTTCCCATCAGTTATTCAAATTGAGGCACAAAAATGGAAGCTGGGGGTGAGAGAGGCCACATTTTCTGACCTGCTGGATTCCCTAGCAAGCTTCAGAAGCTTGGGGCAAGCTGGGAACGAAGTGTACAAATGGGGCAGGTGAGAATTAGGCTGTGTTTGAGTTGGGTTTTTTGTTTGGTTGCCTTAATTTGATTTTAAAATCTCCAGGCAGGAGCAACAACTGCATCTACAGGGGCTGGGCAAAGAAGTGAATCCAGCCAATGAGGGCTCCTGTGTGTTTTACAAATGCACAGGTGTCCCCATGGCATCATTCCTGCCAGCAGCTTCCCGGTGTTTTGCTTTCCAGGCTTTCCCTTGTAAACGTTGGAAGGTCAGAGAACACCAATACAATCGGAAGGATGAACACTCCTCCCTCCTCAGTTCAAAGCACAGCCCCAGCCACGGGGAACATAAGCCCACAGATTCTCCCCAGGAGGAAGAGTAGGAACTTCTTGCCTTGGATCAGGGTAATCAGAGGAGATCGTTCTCTGGGGGGCAGTCCTGAATCCCTTCCCTCCCACCCTGAGAACTTTCCCTCAGCTCTTGGCCCGTGTCTTTCCTTACGGATTCCTTGCCCAGATGGGTCCTCTGCTTCCCTAAACATCCTATTAGTTCAGAAAAACACAAACTCCCACTGAGAGCTTCCAGAATATTGCCTGGAATTCTAGCTGTTTATGCTCAAGGTGAGTAAATATTAAAGCTTTAGCCTCAGATTTATCAGCAGTGTGCTCTCCTGGCTGTTCCCGCCAGGCAGTTCATAGGAGTTCATTCTCAACACAGGTAGAAAGGAAGGGAAAATCTATCTGTAAAAGAAATTTAAAATTGTTTTGGAGGTTAATGATCAAAATCTCAGCTAATGATCACAAGAACCTTCTGTTTTCCCTCGTGCCTGAATGGCACAAGCAGCGAGCAGGTTCTGGTTTTTAGCTGACACTCTTTTATCTGAAATTAACTCCACCAAAACCGATTTTTCTGGTACCTCCTTGAGAAAATCCACATTGTTGCAGGAATTAATTCCATGGTGCTTGGTAAAGGAGCCACATTGACAACGCAAATTCAGAGCAGGCGAGGCTGAACTGGCTGAGGAGCACAAACCCGGGCACTGAGAAGGGACAGAGCCCAGAGCTGCTCCAAGGCAGGACCCAGCCCAGCCCAGCACTGCTCACCCTAAGCTCACCACTGCTCTCCGCTCTGGTTTTGCCCTGGGTTAGGAGCTGCTGCTGCAGACCCAGAGCTCTCCCTCTCTGGAAGGCAGCAGCGAGTTTAAAACCCCAGGTCTGGACGGCAGCAGCAGCTTTGATCAGGCCTGGGGAGCTCCTGGCACCTGCAGCTTAGGAGAGCCAGAAAACACAGCTCGAGGCTGCAGGAGCAGAATTCCAGCCAAGCCTGCCCTGGACAGGCCCTTCCCCGACTTTTCTCCCTTAATCCCGAGGCGGGAGCTTGCCCCACGCTCAGCCTGTGGACACGGCACCCTTCTGCACGTCCTGCCCGAACATTTGCACCCAGCACGACCTGCCCGGGGCAGATCCCCAGGGAAAGCCTTCCTGGCTCTCCCCACAGGTGTTCCCCACGGCCTGGGCTGCCTCTGGGCACGCCATTCAGAGGGCTCAGAACCAACAGGCTTTGTTCACCTCGAGCAAGGCTTTCCTACAATGAAGCCTGAACAATCAGGAATGGCATGGAGCCCCATGAATCACTTTTCACACTGTTTTTGCATCCTCTGTGTATGTTTGTCTTTCTTCCCAAAGCTATTCCCAGGCTGTTGCATTCCCCTGGAGCCCTATTAGAGCCCATTCTTTGTATTTACTAACAGGAAGCATCACAGCTCTGTCCCCACCAGCTTCACTCGCAGGCCCTCTTAATTATTCGTATATTTATTATTTTTAAAGCTTATTTGGCAAAAATCCCCGTTCCTCCATTCTTCCTGCCTAGCAGGTTATTTCTTTCTTCCTCAAGGTGCAATCCGGTTTCCTTTTGTTGTTAAACTGCCTAATCCTGATACTTTCCTGGATATTGTGGGAAAGAGCCCTGCTTGACAACCAACTTTTCATTTCCATCCTGATTAGCAAGCACATAATAACTGGAAGCATAATTTACACTTTGATTTAAGCCACCTCATTCTCATTTGGAAGGAAATCTAGGATGACTAAAGCTTGAAAGGAAAGGCAGGATAAGCAGCATTAAGGAGCTGTCAGGGATCGGAATTGCATTAAATGTTCCTGTTCTATTGTCACAGACTTGTGGCCTCCTGCACGAGCACCAGATGATGGCAGAGAACTCTTTAATCTGAATAGATGAAGCTCAGAAAATAAGGTAGAAGGGCAGGCTGGGTGACAGGAATCCTGCATCCCACTGCCTCTTCAGCCCAGCAATATATTCCTGCATTAATTTCTTGGCACGGTTCCCCTGCCCACAGCTCCTCTCTTTCAGGGGTTTTATCCTCGCGTTTTAAACTTGTGTCTTTGCTTTATACCTGTGTCTTCAATTCTTCTTTTTGGCGCTTAATAAACGACCTGAACAAACCCCAAACTAAACACAGAAGAGATGCAATACTAAAAATATAAATAGCTGTACGCTCATAGTGTCATCAAAATTCCTAAAAAACTGCTCCTGTGTGCTCCCTGCTCAGGGCCTGCACCCTCCAGAGCAGCTCCAGGAGTCTGGCAGGTCCAGCAGAGAATCCCTGGATTCACCACCTCAAATTCCAAGGCTTTTCCTGCCCATATTCCAGCTCAGGTTTGGAAATCCAGCCTCATGATGTTCTCTCATTTCATCTTATCTCATCTCATCTCTTCCTCCCCAGGCTGGGCTTTTCCATGCCTTTCCTTCAGTCTTCAAAATTCCAGCAATCAAAGCCACACCTTCAGATGCTCGAAGGCACTGATGAGCAGCCAAACACTGAAATTATTGAACAGTGCTTGTAAAGAAAGGGGTTTTTCTCCCCCCACCGCTGTGAGATGTTAAAGCAGGAAACCTCTCCTTCCCGATCTGTCCAAATCAAAGCAGATTGGCAGAAAAGAACCCCTGAAAAGTCAAGTTTGTGTTTGTCCCTCAGCTCTGTAACTCAAGGAGAGGTTGGCACTGGATTCGATCACTGGAGTAACTTCCAGGATACAAAATCCTGGATTTTGCATAGGATACAAAACATACAAAACCCAGGATATAAAATCCCCTTCAAACTTTTTTTCAGAGTCTGAAATATAAATCACTCTTGCCACATCGTGCTGTACTGGTTCTAGCTGTCCCCAAAAATGTCACACAGTTCCACTGATGACATTTGTTTAATTTAGTCTGAAGGGTGTGGGGGGATTTTTTATGATGTGATTTTATTTATTGGGCTGCAGGTGAATTTTGCCTTAGGTAAAACCCCTGGGTGCAGACTGAGCTCTCACAGAGCTGCTCTTCCCATTGACATCAGATTCCCTCAGATCTCCAGGGATCATCCAGCCATAGTCTTTCCATGGCTGAAGTTCTCTGGAAAGTCTCTGGCATTGCCCTAAATTCTCCCGCTCTCTCTCTGATCACTCTCTTTGATCCCAAACAACATTTTTTTCCCCGAGTTTCAGCCACGGTGTTCTCTTATCTTTGTAAAAATCAAATTCCTGGACGCTTCAATAAAACAACAATGCAGGGAATTGTCAGCAGACCATCCCAGGAGGAAAAAGCCATCGCCTCTCTGACAAGGAGGCGTCAGGGGTGATGCCACCAGCTAAGCCAAAGGACACAACGTGTCAGAGGACGGATCGAGGGCAAGGAATGTTCAAAGGAAAGCCCAGGGAAGGGAAAAATGCAAACCCCGCACAAATTGTGCGCCTGTCCCGGCAAGCAGAGCTCACAGAGGTCTGCAGGGGAATTGGGAGCTCATCTTGGGCACAGCCAAGGCTCCCCAAAGTCTCCTAAATTAATCATGGCCTCAGCTTCAAGAGATGCTTTTAACTCTGTGCGACTGGACGTCGTAATTGCTCTTTCAATTAAAAGGGGAATGGAGCAGTCTTTGTTTTGCTTGACGTATTCCAAAGGAGTTTTAATTTCAGAGAGAAGGGCAGAGAGTAACATTTTGTATTTTTTCTTAAGTCTCAAAAGGAAGAGGAGAAAAAAGAAAACAAGACTAAAAAATTTTGCTGGGAAGTTTTTGGGTTCTTCAACCTTTAACAAAATCAAGCTCACTGCAGTCAATCAATCAAATCCCTCTTGGATCAGAGAAGCTGTGGCTGCCCCACCCCTGGAAGTGTCCCAGGCCAGGCTGGATGGGGCTTGGAGCACCCTGGGAGAGTGGAAGGTGTGGCACTGGATGATCTTCCAACCCAAACCATTCCATGATTCAGATCAAAATGAGAAGCTCCGCTATGAATTCACTGTGCTGCTCCTCCCCCTTCTGCCCCAGGGACGTGGCCAAGGCCACATCAAAGCGTGGGGACACCCTGAAGCCCTTTTCCACCTGCTTTAAGCACAGGAAAGGACCCAGAGGAACCTCTGCAGGTGGCAGAGCAGTGGCACAGAGGGATGGCAGGGGCTGGAGGGCTCTGATTGCCTGGGTGGGGCTGGGAACAGGTGAGCTCTATTTATCCAGGTGGGGAGAGACAAATCCAACAGGATGAACTCATCAAGGAGCTGATTTGCTGTGCCTGGGCAACTGGAAAGGAGCTCTCCCTCTGCCCACCTGGTGGTGGCTTGCACAGGTGTTTGTTGAAGATAGGTGTATTTAAATTCCTGCCTCTTTATTACTCATAAATAACAAAGTTATCGCCGAGTGCTGAGGGAGTAGAAGCAATAGATCTCTTTCTGGTCTAATCCTGGCCTCTCCTGATCATTTTATTCCAGGGAATTCATCACAGCTGAACCTGAGGCTCCTTTAGGAGATGTCGGCCTTTCCTACAAGTCATTCCCCTAGGAACAGGCTGGGGAGCAGCTCGGCATCGCTTCTCATGGGCAATAAAATGGGGAAACTGAAGAACCTTTCATTAAGCAAGTGGTCTGTGAATTAGGAGAATTATTGGGATCTTTGGCAGCCAAAGCCATGGAGTTCTTCACTGTTTGTGGTGCCTGTGCCCTTTCCAGATGGAATATCAGCAGACTCTGCCTTGGCTGGGGACAGAGACATGGAATCACTCTGGGTTCATCATTAATTTTTTTGCACCAATTCTGACGTAAAACTGACCTTGGAATTGCTGCCGGCCCTGCCTGCATGCTCAGCTCACAGCTTTGGGCTATAATTAGCTCCGTTTGGGCAAAGTCAAAACTGCAACCCGACATGAGAAAAGAGAGAAACAGGAGAAAACTCCTTATGATTTTTGAAATGCACATCACCTTGTGTACTTCTCTGAAATCTACATTTCAGTGCCAATCTCAGGGCTGCAAGGTTCTAAAATCACTTGTCCCAGTGATTTTTCCTCAGTTAGATGATTTCCCCTTTATTTGGGTGGTCATTTCTTCCCTCATCTAATTACAGACTTCCATTACTTATAATAACAATTATTTAAGTTCTTTGTCCACTTTGCAGTTGCAATAAATGTGTTGAGTTTTATCAGCAGCCTGCTCCCAGCAGGTATCAGAGGACTGATGGACCACGCTAGGAAACTGCTTGCTGAGTCCTGAAAATTACCTATTTAGACCCCATTTTGCCTCCTAAATAAAATAAAAATTGATATTCTGAGGAAATGTCTCTCCCTTTATTCAGTGTCTGGGGAAATGACCTTGCTCTTAATTTAAGCACCTTAAAATCAGAGCTGGATGAACCCAGGCTTTGCTGCTAAGTGAGCACACGGAGCCTCTTTTCCTTTATAATTAGGCCCATCAAACCTTCTAACCCTGAGGGTCTTTTTTGAAAATCCTGTGCTAATTTCAGCTGCTGGATAAGTGTCCAAATGTTTGGGTGCCTATGGAAACTTCCTCTGGAGCAACCATAAGGAAGCTGTATTTGTAGTCCATGCATTTCCATGTATCATTAATATATGGCAAGAATGTAAGTAGTTGGAAAATATGTTCACAGTCCCTGGTTGATTCTTCCAAGATGGGGCTGTTGTAGGAAAAAGGATTAGGTGAGTTAAAAGTGCCCAGGGCTCAGCAGTCATTAAGAGCTCCAACTGCTCCCAGCAAAAATACTTTTTGCAGCTGCACTTTGGCGAAATGTTTCACGTGGTTGGGGTGGTTTGGTTTCTCCTGGGCATGTCAATATTCCTGGGCAGGAATATTCCACGCTCAGCAGGAAGGAGCCAAGGTGGGTAGGTGGGTTTGGGGTAAATGTTGAGCTCTGAGAGCTCAACCAGAGAGATGTTGAGCTTGGAATAAACATGGAGTTGATGCCTCAGGATTTTAGCTGTTACATTTTCATCTCTTTGCAATCCTGCAGTTCTTCAGTGCATAACTCTAAACTCCACACTCAGTGTCAGCTGCTGCTTTCCCATTCTGGCCAGACACAGCAATTCCTCTCTGGGAATCAAGGGCACCTCACTGCCTCAGGCCCCCAGAGATGGAAACAAAAGTGACTTGGGGGGAAACTTGGGGTAAATGACTTCATTAGCTGAAGCTGTAATTGGGAGATCAACCCCCAATATGCAAATGGGCCAAACTTATAAAAGTGTCAAAACCCGTGACCCCTCATCCATTTTGGGTGCAGCCCCTGGGAGGCTTCATCTGCCCAAAATGTACCTGAAGGCCCTTCAATGAATATCACTGCTTTTTATTCCCTAAACTTTGTCTGGCCTCTGCTTTTAGGCAGCCCCAAAAGGCACCAGAGTTGTCAAAGGGGGATGGATGTGTTATTTACTCTGCTTTAAACTGCACTTCCCTGGCATTGTGCTGCCAATACTGGGATACATGTGGTGTTCCCGGCACTTCCCAGGCTCCCAGGAACAGCCCTTTGCTCTTCCCTCTGCCCAGCTCTGCCAAAGCCTCCGTGCTGGGAGCCCAGGCACGGCTGAAAACAAAAGGGGAGCTCAGCGGGGCAGTGTGGGAGCGTGGCACTGCCCCAGTCCTGGCCGTGGTCTCAGCCTGGCACAGCCCAGAGCTCGCTGGCGAGTGATAACGGAGCCGCGTCACCGCGGCAACGGGACCTGCTGCCATGGTGACAGGCTGGGCTCGGCTTCCCGGCCCGCTGGAGCCGCCTGGGCTGGTGGAAGGGGTTGGGATGACACGAGCCTCAAGGTCCATTGCAACCCAAACCATTCCACGAGTCTGAGTTTCTCTGGCCAGACTCTCCTGCTCTTCCCGCCAGTGAGGACATCCTCCAAAAACTCAGTCTTTTCCCCTCACTTGGATAGAGATTTATTGTTTAAAATTCACTTGGCATGAATTTTCCTGAATCGTTGGTGAACTTCATCGCCATGGACTGAGATGTGATGGCCTTTGCAAACCCAAACACAAGAAATAATTATTATAGTTTTATATAATTATTCAATATATTTTAATAATTATATAAATTTTATATTTATATGAACTTCAATATATTTTAAACAGATACTCAGAATTTAACTACGAGCCAGACTTTTGGTCATGACCTTTTTAACAAACTTGGACCTATGAGTAATATCCTATCTGATTCTGTGGAGAAGTGAAAGCACCAAGAGTTTACCCCTTTTTCTGAGTCATTTGTTTTGATAATTCCACACCAATTCTTTAAGAGTAGAATCTATATTGAACACAGACCCATAATCATTTCACCTCTGATAAAACACTGCTCCCTAAACCCAGTTCTATCCCACTCTAAGGTGGGAGCTGCTTTCCAAGTGGTTGTTGAGGTTGTGGTGGCTCCCAACTTCCCACTAATCTCTCTGACTTTAAGTCAGGCTCTGCAGTGGGCTCAGCCTCTTGCCTTCATCACCTACTCACCCAATATTTCCTTAGTGTCCTTTTCCAAGGAAAATCTAATCCATAAGGCCTTTGCATGCAGCAAACAATAATAAAATCAATAGCATTAAGCCTCTGTATAGAGCTTCTAATTTATTTAAAGAACAGTCAGCAAACAAGAGTCTGCTGGGTTGTGGTTTTGGCTGCCTGACTTCTCCTAAACTTGGAAAAATGTGTAAATGAAGGAAGAGCAATACGATAAGAAGTTGAATAAACTGTGAAAATACAGAAAAAAAATATATCTGTGCCTTCTTGGAATAACAAAAAGATGTGGAGACCAGGGATGTCTACAGGACAGTGGAACAGATGAGGGTAATTCAGGGATCACCTTTTCGGTATTATTGGTGAAAATAGGAATTTCTACTCAATAACTGTCCCATCTCAACTGAAGTTCAGGGACTTCTCAGCTACGTGAGTCTTTCATGCCATGGAAGAGGATAAAGGCTGGATAATATAAAGGAAAAGGTTGGTGCAGCATGGAGGGTGAAATCAGACATCTGGACATGGTGGGAGAAGGTGTTTCAGATGGAGAGAAAGTGTTTCAGAATGGCAGAAGGTGTTTCAGAATGGGAGAAGGTGTTTCGGAGTAGGTGAAGGTGTTTCAGAGCAGGTGAAGGTGTTTCAGGATGGCAGAAGGTGTCTCAGAATGGGAGAAGGTGTCTCAGAATGGGTGAAGATGTTTCAGAATGGGTGAAGGTGTTTCAGAGTGGGTGAAGATGTTTCAGAATGGCAGAAGGTGTTTCAGAACAGCAGAAGATGTTTCAGAACAGCAGAAGATGTTTCAGAATGGCAGAAGATGTTTCAGAACGGCAGAAGATGTTTCAGAGCAATAGAAGTTGTTTCAGAACAGCAGAAGATGTTTCAGAGTGGGTGAAGATGTTTCAGAGTGGGTGAAGATGTTTCAGAATGGGTGAAGATGTTTCAGAATGGGTGATGGTGTTTCAGAACAGCAGAAGATGTTTCAGGAAGGCAGAAGATGTTTCAGAACAATAGAAGGTGTTTCAGAACAGCAGA
>WAAG01004312.1:2322-12485 GCA_013390105.1 Tichodroma muraria
AGTGGAAAAAGCTTTGAGATGGAGGGTTCTTAGTTTGGCAAATTTTGTTAAAAAGGGTTGTGGGTATGGTTTTTTTCTGCCTTTCACAAAGGAAATGAAATGCAAACAAGTCTCCTTTATAACTCATTTGAGACTTTTTAAATTTTGAGAACTCAAGAATTTCATTACTAACATTCCCACGGCAACTGTAACTTGTCCGTACTGCGCATGTATATGGCACCATAAAAACTAACACTCCAGGCAGTAATAGAAAATTTCTGAACAATGCTTTTGTACTGTGGCAGTTACTGCAGAAATTAAGATGCTGATTTCCATCATATATGTTGTATCAAAATGTCAGCCAGAAGGCTAAAGCAATACTGGATAATTTTCTTAAGTACTAAGGTGCTCTCTTAACTTCCTGGGAGAAGCTCTCTTAACTTTGGCATCATCCTTGAACCTTCTCCACCTTCACCCACCTTTACACTATCCTTGGCTATGTCCACCACCATAAACCATGAGATGAGAACAGCTGCAGGTTTGTTGCATACATGGGATGCAAAAGGCTGGCAGCACATCACTGACCCTGTTCCACAAGAACAGAGGAACAGGCCGTAATAGAGATGACATTAATGACAATGGCCAACTCTTTGGTCCTACCTGCAGATTTGAGGTGTTAGATCCTTCTTCAACTTCAAATGCAAAGCTTCCCCCCAGTCTATGGGTTGAACTCCTCACTGTTATGCACAAATTCAATATTCAGGGCAGTTAATAACAGTAAAACAGGCCTTCGATTTTTTTTCACATGGCCTCAAGGTTATGCTTGACCATCAGGCAGGAAGTTTCGTTCAGTGCATCCACATTTAAAATATACTAAAAAACCTTCTGTGAGATGTATAGTGTATTATGAGCAAGTCATTGTGATATTGTCGCCAAATGGAAAGATGGAAATATGGGACACTCCTGCTCCAGCTGTGGTTTTGGCAGTTGTGGGACTGTCGCTGGCTTGAAGCACAGTACATGACTGGCATAAAGAGCTATTCAGAGGAACAAGGGAAAGGAAACACTGTATATTTCACATATGATTTGACCTTCCATAATCAAATTTGTTAATAATAACCAGTAAATAGCTGAGTGGTAATGAAATGATACAGAACATGTTCTGTGGAAATTTCTAGACAACACCAAAACTCTCATGCTGAGTTCTGTAAAACACCACCCTTTTAAGGAGGAAAGAAGCCATTTGAAAAACAGCCTTCCCATCCTCCCTTTGATCACATGCAGCAGATGGGTTCAGTTATGGCAAAATCGATGGAATGAAGAAAGGAATTAAAAGTAAATCAGGTAGCTGGGCACTAATGCATCCAAGCAGTAGAGTCAAGGCAGCAAAGGAGGACGTATTGCTAGTGACTGGGGGCTGAACAGAGACAGGGAGAAGGAGAAGAAGGAAAGGAATTCTGGGGAAGGAAACAGCAAAGCAGAGCTATAGGCAGACTCACAGTCTTGGAAGTTCCCCAAGCAACTCTATTCAATGACATTACACAGGCAAAGTACAGCTGCTTGTACTGGGGAGCGAGCTGAGCTGGCCTTGGCCACGAAGCACGGTTAGGTGGACTCCCCCAGCAAACTCTGTGTGGTGCTGGGAAGGCAGGAGACCTTGGACCTGAAGGTACATCTACACAGAGAGACCTCACAGGGATGTAGAGATAAGTTTGAGAAGGGCAAGTCCACTGAAGCCAAATAAAGATTGCAAGCAGTGAAGATGAAAAGGTAAGTAATAGGCTAGTCTGATTGCAACCTGATAGTCTTGTAGTCTGATAGTCTTTTTTTAACCGGATAAAATAAATTAAAACTCCATGAACTGGCATTTGGTGATTCTTACACAAACACACACATATATATATATGTATATGTATGTGTGTGTGTTTATATACATTATACACATACACACATTATATGTACATGTACATGTACATGTACATATACATGCATATGCATATGTATATGTATATATGGTACTTCATGACCCACATTTTGAGGAAGGTCAGAACAAATTATCATGATGCTTTCAGCTGGCCTTGCGCTTCATGAATCTTTGAATGTATGAATTCATATTTGAAAGCAGAGCCCTCTCTCATGCCCAGCAAGATACGCTGTGGCTCCAGCAGCACTCCAGTAGGAGTCACACAAGGAGAAGCCAAGTAGGAGCCACGCAAGGAAAGTCACAACCAACCAAGCAGTGGGGCTATTGCAATCATTTTTTATGTTGCTATTTAAGAAAAGTCTGAAGCATTTCCCAGTACTTTTTCTGTATGTAAAATAATAGCTGCAAGATCCAGGTCTCAGCATGGGGATGAGTACCCAGGCCTGCCTGGGAAGGTTCTGCTCTGCAGCTGGTCATTTTGCACTGCTTGTCGCACTGCCATCACACAGTTTTGTCAGCAGTTCTGCTTCCCGACTAGTGCACTCCATGACTCTCATCTGCTGTCAGTGCATCATGCAGAGGGGATTTTGTTCATATACACACATGCACATGTGTCACAGAGCTCCCTGGCACTGTATGTGTTATAACCTCTGCTCTGACCTTTTCCCTTTGTTGGCTTTGATCAGACTGCAAGATTTTTTGTTGAGGCTTTGCAAAGTATTCAGGCGGCATGATAAGGATAAAGCAGTGCAATGCTAGCTGAACAAACAAATAAACAAGCAAGAAGATAATCCAGACCATCTCTAAAATTTGAATTTTGCTGCCACACAATTCTATTTTGGCTTCTGTTCTCAGCATTTAATGATAACCACACTGGTGGCTGAACTCGAAGAGCCTGGCTACAAATCCAAACCCTCTCTAACTTTTCTCTTCCAGATAACCCCATAGCCCCTTTTCTCTCCTTCATATTTTTCCCCATAGATCACTGCATTTGCATTTGTAATATTTGAAATCATAACCACTGAATTTTTTTGTCGGCCTGCCATGGAAACACTGCAGCCACTCCACCCACGTGCACATCCATCTGCTGCCTTTCCGTTCCACTTAGGCCACCTCTGGAGCCGTGTGCTGGCTGTCCTCCAGGCTGGCTGTGGGGCCCGTGCCCCGTGGAGGGAAATGGTGCCCTTAGCACGGCTGGGCGAGCGCACACGTGAGGGACCCAGAGATGCCCTGCTTCCAGGAGGGGCTCCAGTCACAGCTGGTGCCTGCTCGGACATGGGATACAAACCATGGCGAGTTAGGCTCACTGGTTCCAGCCCATGGGGAGCCAGCTGTTTTTAAAGGGGACCATGTAGATCCCAGTGCCACATGGAGCAGCTGTGGCCCCAGCTGGGCTCCTTTGGGGTTTCAGCAGGGACACAGTTGCTCTTCACATACAGGTCTCAGAATGACCCAAGTGCAGATGACAGCTGCAGGAAAGCCTGGGTCCCCCCTCCCCCAGCACTCCTGTCCTACCACAAAATGCTTTGGCAAGACAGAGGAAGCTTTTTGTTTTTGTTGGCTTGTATTTTTGTTGCATTTGAGAGACCTAGGTAGAAATTAGTTACGCTCATCACAGAAGGTAGTGTGAAAACGAAAAAGAAATTTCCTGCCCCATATATGCCTCTGTTGTTTCTCTGCGAGGTGTGTAGGTTTTCTGATGTGCTGTCTCCCTTTGTGTTGCTGGGGTTTTTGCACAATAACATGCTCAAAAGCATCTAATGGTGCACTTAAATATAAACAGCAAATTAGATCTACCCAGACATAACTGTCTTTATCCTTTTAAATAAATGTGCAGTTAGAAACTGAATTTGAAGTCATACAGTTATCTTTAGATTTTACATTACACATCTGAAAAAGCAGGATTGCCTAGTTTTTTACAAATGATCTTGAGTTTATTTCTGAAGTTATCATACACAAAAAATGAAGAATGAAGGAGAAAATGTTCAAGAAAAGATCTGACTGACACTTCACTATCTGCTGTGCTGTGGTCACTCCACCAGCCAGGAACACTAGCTTTCAGTTAAGGACTCTGACTTGTAAAGGGTTACAACATTGAGAGGGATATTTCTTCTGGGCTAAAATCTTGGCAGAAGAGGTCTTACAGCTCACACTTGAAAACAATGGCTCTGAGAAGGGCAGGTACAAGAGGCTGTGGCGTTTTTAAATCTCTGTTATATCCTAACACTTGCACAATGACCGCATCCTGAAAGGGGTGGATTTTCTGTCTAAGATCTGATTGATTTAGATTACAATAGTTATTTGGTTTTCAAGAAAGAGTTATTGTTCCCATGTGCAGAAATTTTTATATGGCCAACAAAGCTGTGTGATGTTTCTAGCATATGGTGGGAGTGCCTTTAATGGTGGGACTTGGTGATCTTAAAGGCCCTTTCCAACCTAACGATTCTATGATTCTATGATTTACTTGACAGCTCGCTTTATATTTAATCCAGAAGCTTTGGGTAAGAAGTGGGAAAACACAAGCAGTGATTAGAAACTCTTTAGCTCTCACCTGGCTCTTCTCACTGACTCCCTGTGTGGCTTTGGATGCTGAACTAGAGCAATTTTTTAAAACAGCCTCTGAGCAGGACTGCTGAGCTTCTGGCTAGTGTGAGACACTTGTAGGCCTTCTCTTTACATTGCTGTAAAAAGTCAAATTTATTTTTTTCTTCTGCAGTGTTCACTTAACAACATAACTAAAAGTTACTGGCCCTAAATGTCTGTATCAGTTTAATTTTTCAGAAATGCAGTATGCTTATATAAATATGCTTCATCAACAAGGACTGAGAATCAACTATGTAAAATCTAAACAAAACTTTGATGTTCACTTTGAATCAGGTCATACTTAGTCTCTATTATTTCAACACGAAATTAAAGTCAGGTTGAATCAGGATGTACATGTGCAATATAGACAGCATAAGGAGGCCTTCCTTTGCTGGCAATCCAGGATGGTCCGATTTCAGCCCAGTTCTAATGACAATTGATTGAAGTGTTTACTGCAAGTCCAACAAGTCCCAGCTGCAAGAATCCTTACACAAATGTGCAGGTTGACTGCTGCCACTTGCACCAAGCAGCCTTCATACAGGATTTGTAGACAGCTGGGAGCTCAATATCCAGTCAAACAAAGTGGCAAGGCAGTAGGGAATTGCTAAAATCTGTGATCTACTACCAAATCTTATAGAGCCAGCAGGGGTTTAATAACCCCTGATTGTATCTGCAAAAGAAAATTCTTCCAGCATAAGCTGTCTCTGAATAAAGCCACATTCTGGCAATTGCTTCAGATGACTTCACTCACACGAATCACAGGCATTCACTTTGTGTCAACCATAGTTGCTTTGCTTTGTCTGCATAAAATGGTGGTGTTATGAAAGGGCTCCCCAGCTTCCTTACAGCAAAGTGAAAACTGTCCAGAATGAGAGCGATTCAGAAAACAAGTGTCATGAAAAAAATTTGCAATTTACAGGTGACCAACGACATGGAAACCTTTGCTCCTCAGGTCTCCCAGGAACTTCTTCTCTTGGTTCTCGCCTGTCAGTGTTAAGATGAAGAACGTTTTGTTTTGTTTCCAGCATTATCATCCAAGCAGGCAGCGTATGGGGAAGTTTCTAGGGCTGAGGTCTCCCTACAAGTCTTGTGCTGGGTGCTTCTCCTTGACAGAGATTATTGGTGGGCCTGTGAAGAATGATATTCATCTCCCTCATCTGCATCTTCACACAAATTATACACTTTCCATAAAGAAGATATTAAAAAAAATTAAAGCAGTAAACCACTATATAAGGACAATCAGTCATATAGCGTAGCATAAGGGCCAATGCCACACTGACCACCTCACGACAAGCAGCTCCTTTGGCAAGTATTGTCTTTTTACAGGCTGTCTACTCCTGTATTCCTAGAATTGTTAGGATCTCCTTAACTCCACGGTTAAGGAGACATAGGTGCTTCACAAGCAGGTGCCAGTTTCTGAGCACAATTTTCAGAGTACCTTTGTTTCTAAGCCCTGGTGATTTTGAGGGTTACTTAGAGATCAAAGACATGGTCAGGTCACTTGAACTTGTCCAGCCAGGAGTCACCAGAGGTTGTGCATGAGGTGAATGGCAGTAAGTGCCTGGGTGCGCACAAGTATGATGCAATTTGACCTAAGTTAAGCCTCTTGTGCTATGAGGTAAATTCAGAGCTGCCACAGACTGAAAGCAGGCACGGAGGGAGGCAAAGCGGCTTAGTAGGCACACGGTAACCTGCTATGCTGAAGGGGTTGTGTGGCTGGTTGGGCTCGTAGGTTCCCAAAATCCCTTTCCAAAATGGAACAAAAGCACATCAAAAATTGCACAAATCTCACATGTATGTTGGCAACCTAAACTCAGCTTTGTGAGTGCCAGAATAAATTTTTGAGGCACTTTTAGAGATGGCTGCTACCAATAATCACAATTCTTGGAGAAAAAGGAAAAAAAACATTCAAAAATAAAATATAACTCTATTTCTCCTTGACTCAACTGAAGGAACTACGGAACCTTGCAACTTACAGTTTCCCTCAAATAGTCACAGTGAGGAGATAACTTGGTAGTGGAAAAACTGAATTACCATGTACTTAACTTAATTTTCAGAAAGGTTTCTAAGGAACTTATCACGTAATTTTCATAACAAAGTGTGTAATTATTCCTCCTTTTTATTGAATGGTAGCCTCAGGTCCATTGCTAAATCACATGCTACAATAAAGCTGTTGTTTTGTTTGAATTTAATTTATAGACTTAACAAAAGGACACCCTGGCAGAGTTTGTTTGAAGTGGAAAACTACTTACATCCCATGAAGCTCAAAGAAAATATAATTTATTATACAGTCTTCTCAATGCCTTTATAAGCATTGTCCATGTTCTGGAAAACTGTGTCAATAAATCAGCACTAACTGTTGTTTGAAGGTCAGGCTAAAGGTTCTGTTTTTCTTGTAGTTGGCTTCTGTAGGTGAAGAGATATTTGGCTTCATGGCTAGACATTCTTGGAATTAATTTTCCACCAATTCTTATGCTACTGAATGTAAAATACTTCTGCCTTTGAATCTGTCACATCATTCTGAGGAACTAAATCTAATTGCCACCTCTTTGATATATTCCTTTTAGCATTTCTGTGGCTTTTTAATTTTTGTCTGTATTCTTTCCTTTTCTGCCTTAGGCACTTCTTTTTCCGTTTTGTTTTTTTTGTTGTTTATTTTTTGTTTGGTGTTTTTTTGCTGTTGCTTTGTTTTCCGACTCCAAAGAGCCTTCTGAATCTAAGTGTCTTGTTAGGAGCCAAGCTAAAAGCAAGAATTGCAAGTGAAGCTTCACTGCTGTGTGCTGACTTCCTTACTACTGTAGAAAAGGGTCTCACTTGTCCCACAGGACTGAGAATGGGAGTGTGGGTGGCTGGGTGGAGACTCAGACTGTGGAATTTGCTTCACAAGTGTAACAGCCTGAATGGAAAGAGGTGCAATGGACAACTGGAGACAGACATGTAGGGACAGGGGCTGATGAGCAGGGTACAAAGCAGAGAAACATCCTCCAAGGTGGCAGAGGGTTTCCAAGATCTAGCTGCGGGCACTGGGTGTGCTGTGGGAAGGGCAAGAGGCCATGGTGAGAGTCTAGCAGGCCAGGTGACCTGGAGTCTGGATGCCTGAAAACAAGCTGAAGGTAATTACAAGGATGCAACTCTTCCGTGATCTCATACAAGGAGTCGCTGGAGGGAAATGCTGCTGTAGGATGTTAGCACAGTTTCTCTCCCATCACATGGGTTCAGTCATCATATATTGCTTGGCACCAGTCCTGGGAGACTGGATGCGCCAATGCCCATGAAGCCCTGGCTGTGCAGCCCATTCCTGTGCTCCCTGTGATGCGTCAAGGCGTCATCACTCCCAGCACAGTATGAATGGCACCATCCTTTCTGCTACAGCCACCAAGGTCCATCTCACCCCCGACTCGTGGGCTCCATCTTAGGCTCTGTGCTCTTCAGCATATCCATTAATGACTTGGATGCAGGACTGGAAGGGATACTAAGTAAGTTTGCCAACAACGCTAAATTGGAAGGAGCTGCTGAGTCCCTCAAAGGGAGAGAGGCCCTGCAGGGAGACAAATTGAAGTTTAACAAAGATAAGTGCCAGGTCCTGAACCTGGCATGGGGAAATCCTGAATGTACATACAGACTGAGGAATAAGATGTTGGAGGGCAGCCCCACAGAAAGGGACCTGGGGGTCCTGGTCAATAGAAAGCTGAACATGAGTCAGCAGTGCCCTGGCAGCCAGGAGGGCCAAAATTGTCCTGGGGGGGAATAAGGCACAGCATCACCAGCCAGGTAAGGGAGGGGATTGTCCCACTCTGCTCTGCACTGGGGCAGCCTCACCTCAAGTGCTGGGGCAGTTCTGGGTGACACAATGTAAAAAAGAGATTAAATTCTTAGGGAGTGTCCAAAAGAGAGCAACAAATATGATAAAGGGCCTTGGAGGGAAGCCTTATGAGGAGCAGCTGAGGACATTTGGTCTGTTCAGCCTGGAGGAGACTGAGGGGAGACCGCACCGCAGTTACATCTTCCTTGTGAGGGGAGGAGGAGGGGCAGGCACTGATCTCTTCTCTGTGGTGACCATTGACAGGACTCAAGCAAATGGCCTGAAGCTGAGTCAGAGGAGGTTTAGGTTGGATACCAGGAAAAGGTTCTTCACCCAGGGGGTGGTTGGGCACTGGAACAGGCTCCCCAGGGAAGTGGTCACTGCCTGCCAGAGTTCAGGAAGTGTTTGGACAACGCTCTCAGGCACATGGTGTGACTCTTGGGGATGGTGCTGTGCAAGGCCAGGATTGGACTTTGAGGATCCTTGTGGGTCCCTTCCAACTCAGGATATTCTATGATTCCATGAAAATAACAAGGACCACACAGCAGACTGGGAGCAGACTACTTTAGAACAGAATTGAATTTTGGACAGGAGTGTTTGGATATGTTAGATGGAAAAGAAAAACTGGGTTCAATCTTCTAAGGAAGTAAATGAAATCTTTGCACAAGAGAAAATAACCTAAAATGAGAGAAAGAAAGAAGGCAAGAAAGAAGGCAAGAAAGAAAGCAAGCAAGAAAGCAAGAAAGCAAGAAAGAAAAAAGAAAGCAAGAAAACAAGAAAGCAAGAAAGCAAGAAAGCAAGAAAGCAAGAAAGAAAGAAAGAAAGAAGAGTGAGGACATTTTTGGGATGGCCTTCTATAAATCTCTCTCATATCCTACTCTGCTACAATCAGACCCTATTTTAGACAGTGCCCTCTTTCCTTGTGCTGCCTCTTCCCACAGGCAGCTCATGGCATCATGGTGTTGCCCTGCCCACACCTTTGAGGAGTGAGCCCGGTGAGCTTCTCCTCGGCAGCTGAGGTGAAGAGATATGAGGGAAGAACTGCATGAAAGATGTGAAGAAATTGTTCTGCTCCATTTGGATGGGACAGCTTTGTACCCTACTGAGATCTAGAAAAACAAGTGGAAATTGTAGACATAAGTTTTGAATAAATAAAATAAATAAAAAAAACCCCACCAGCTCTGCAGTTCTAAGGATAAAATAATATTTGATTAAAAGACAAAACATGTATGGGGCAACTTTTTTCATTTCCTGTTCATGATGAAGGTATTACTGACATTATTTAAGCTGTGTTGAAGACTTATAACAAGAGTCTAACCAGATATAAATGTTCTTTTGGAATGTTATTTATAGTTCCTTGGTACCCAATGCCAAACGTTAATAAGGTTTATGAGAAACCAGTGGAGACTGTAAGTTGTTAGACTTCTAATTTAAATCATGTTGCTGACTCCATTTGTTTCCTACACATTGATCTGGCATTCAGATAAATCTGATAAAATTCTCCAAGTTGGAAAGAGATTTGTTTTCTGTCAGTGAGAATCTAGCTATTAGAAAGACAAGTTGTGAGGTTATTGGGAACAAAGCCACAGGCAGTAATATAGCACACTTGAATACTTCTTTATTATTTATTTAAATGTTACAGTATTTGATAAATTGCTTATGCTGCCATTTAACTGACTCTTCTGGAAAGTGTTTATTTGCAGTCACCTCAATGTCAGCAGTGAAATGAGCTGGGACTGAAATTTCATTAAGAAAGCCATATTTCATTATTATGGTCCCAGCAATCATCACCCTGTGTACATTAAGTCCAAAACCTATAGAATTTAATAATAATAATAATAATAATAATAATAATACTAATAATAATATTAATAA